>DVVJ01000106.1:0-20374 GCA_018234505.1 Junonia neildi neildi
AAATCACAGATATAACATAATACACCAAAGAAAATATAAGGGTTTGTATAGACCGTTTGAAAGTCTTTAACAAAAATCATCAAAATGAAACAATACGCGAGAAGATCTAAGAATTAGACAAAGTAAATCGTACTAAAGTTAATTTCGTTGTTACTGAAGCAGATCTTCTCGTGAATTGTTTAAGAAAGTATTATATAGAAATTTCCCGTTCAGAAGAAAACATTTATTACGCGCCTAATGTTACTAAGCATCAGGAAGCGCACGTCGATGCGAGCCGTAAACACTTACGACCAGTTTCAAATATCTACCTGAAAGGTAATCAGCTTCAGCTGACCCCGTCAAAATTTTAAACATATAAGATAGTCAATTGAAACCGGCCAAAGAAAGAAAGAATAGCTCCATTTGATCTTTACTAGAATTTATAGAGAACATAGAACATTTACAAACGTTACTTACAAGCTCCGATACCAATGGAATTGATTTTCTCCTCGGCCGAATGTCAGGCATACTGTCGATGTTGCTATAGAAAGGATTATCCCCGGGATGCCTATTAAAATGAAAAAGAAATGTGCTGTCAGTTCCAAGGGATGAATTTAATATAATTCCAAGATCCAACAAAATTTTCTTAATAACTAAAGATAAATTTTGGAAGAAAAAATTTTCAGCGTTAGCAAAATTGGTTTATTAAAAAAAGAATGTTTGTGATATATTAATTAAGATCAATCATACCCATTCCCTCGCCCGCCTTGCTCGTTGAATCCACCAGTGCCATTCTAAAAATAAAAACAAAAATAACAATTAATAACAAAAAAATAAAAAATAAATAAAAAGCTAACATTTATTGATAACGAAATAAAAATTAACAACAGTTTCAACAATAGTATAGATACAATTTCCATACATTTCGTAGATATCATCGACAAAGGAATGATTTAAGTGTTAAGACCGACGAGTTGCTTGATATTCAAAACGAATTGTATGAAAATTTCACCTTAAATAATTTAAGACTAATATAGCAAATGGAGAATTAATTCGCTAACAACGTACTTAATTAAACTTATCGCCAAATTAATTTTTATATAAATTTTATCGTGGAGATGTTTATGCTGTTGAAATATCTATTTTTCTTTAACTTTTGCAATAATTATTTCAATCAAAAGCAAATAGGTTTTAATGTATTTTTAGGCTAAAGCGGGATCGATTACAATGTCCCATAATAATGTTGCTCCTAACAAAAGCGCTTTTAATAATGGCAAATGTTTTTAATAATTTGTAAAACCACGCCCAGAGAGTAATGTACGTTATAGAAAGGTAACATCTAATTTTTACTAGATATAATAACGATAGTACATTTAGTGCCCTCTAAGTTTTTATAGGTGTCGATAGCTATATGATTGAACGACCTATGTAATGTTAACTCTAGACTACATTACATATAATTTATATCATATTTTTATGATCATATATTGGATGATGATGGACTTTTAAAATTTAAGCAATCAATGTGTATACTCAATTATTTAAACTATAAGTATGTATTACTCAATTGTATACGAATTATGCTCAAGTTTGTTTTTCAAGCTTACTATAAATTCATTTTTTTTTGTATACAAATATAAATTGTATAGACATTTAAAGCATTTCGGTATTCACAAATAAGATTTTGCGCTTATTAATTTTAACAAACATTATATTAATGGGTAAATATAGTATGTAATGTATATGTGAAGCAATAAATGACATTTTCTGATTTTGACTAAACAGAATATTTTCTCTTTATGATATGACATGATATGACGGCGAAAAATTTTGTACCCTTATAATTTCCAAGCTTCTGAATTATGAGTTAATAAATAATAAAAAATGAACGTGTCTATTTTCTTATTAAACCTATGAATTAGTGCTTGGCACTAATTCAATACATAAACACTAGGTAGTTAACTTATTACTAATACTGACTACACAATGTTACTGTTACAAAGAATATCATATTAAAGGTATACAATTACTTTAAGCAATGTATAGTAATGAGTTATTGTAAAAACATTTTCGAGTTGAATATTTCTAAAGCTTTTATAAAATTCTAGTAAGAATAATTATTAATGTATATCATAGAAAGTCTTTAGTACCGAATGCGAAGGTAAAACCTAATTATTGCCTCAATCATATCCAGCATAATGGAATATTTTAGTAGGTATAGTAAGTATATTATATATGCACGATTTTAAAGTATTCGTTTATATCTAATCAAAATTTAAATTCATAATAACGGAAGATTCGTCCTGAACATCATTATACACCAATATTGGCAGGAACATTTTCATGAAATAGCAAATGCATTTTATTACTATATTAATACGCAATATGTGTATAATATTATATCTATCAATTGCGTTGTAACTGTTGGATAAAAAAAATCAAATTCACAACCTTTGCATGTTTGGTTCTTTATTTTTCAGTAAATTTTTATTATGTTTCTCGTATAATGCATGTCAAGTAAACCGCGATGAATAAATATTGTCTTCTTAATACTTAAGCTATTGAACCAAATTAGTAAGGTAAATGTACGTTTTTATATTATTTTATACTAATGTGTTTTCAATAAATTATTACCTGCTGTCTGAGTTATAAACATTTAAGCGATTTACTCCAATTTCCGCTAAATATATTTAAACCTAATTTCTTACATTTCTTTAATAGCTGTAATATTATATTTATTACACAACTATCTTAATCGCTTTAAGAGCTTAGCTTTTAACTCTAATTTCGTGAAATTTTTGCATAAGGTAACTTACACCAGCGCTAACTTTGTCCTTTTCGGTAGACGGAGTTGTCGCGACAGGCGTTTCCGTTGTCTTCTCTTCAGCTTTACGATCTTTTAAAGCTTTAAGCAATTTCCATTTACTACCAACAGGGGCCTCTTGTTGCGGCGGAGGCTCAGCCGGAGCAGGCTCCTGGCGTGGCTGTGGCATGTCATATTCCTCGTCGAATTCGTCTCCACTCTGTACAGGACTATCGGGACCTGATGTTTCACCCGACCCCGAATCCGCATACGATTTATCATCATCAGACTCTCTTTCTGGTGACATATCGTCACCCTTTTCGTCTATTACTGGGAACGTCGTAACGTCTTTCCACGTCTCTTCTGAAGGAGCTTCATCGCACTTTACCTTGATCGATGCTGTTTTAAGTTTTAATTCTCTTAACACAAACGACATCTTTTCTTTTAAATTTTCATTTGGTTCGTTTGTTTGTTCTTCTTCAATTTCAGGCTCCTCTTCTAAAGTTTTTTCTCTTTCTGCCTCCAAATGCGACTGCTGTTCCATTTCTTCCAATTTTCTTAATTCATAACAATACCATTCATCTTCTGAATCTATACTATCTTCAGTACTTTGGCGCCTAGAAGATACTCTTGACCCGCTTCTCCATGAATGTGTACTTTTGCTGTCATCGTCATCATGTTTATTTGGTATATCTAAACTTTGCTGTTGTCTAGGTTGAAACTTGTTAGGGATACTTCGAGAGCTTTGAACAGATGGACTACGTTCAGTAAATGCCATAGATTCTTCGGGTGCTGAACTACTAATTATTTCAGGTGGACTCGTTTTAGATGGCTTTTTAACTTTTTGATTTGCAATATGCGCTGGCTCTTCAGGTATGTTAGATTCAATTTTAGGCGGAGACGTATCTGATATTTGATCATCGGAAACGGAAGAGGATTTGCGCAATCGATATTTACCTAATGCTCGTGACACTGCGAATTCTTGAGAGCTACCGTTGTATGAGCTATTATTTTCAAGTAATCCCTCATCGAGAGACGCAGCAGCTTTTTTGACATCTCCAACTGTCGCAAATAATGAAGCAGGTGAACGGTTGTCATCTTTTACTTCTTCTTCAAAAGGATCTATATTTGATATATCTGTATCAATGTCCAATTTTTCCAAGTCTGATATATTACCTTGATTCATTTGACTAACACGCGCGAAATGGAAATCAATATCATCACTTTTGTCCCGAGGTAACGCATTTGTTTGGAATTTATCATTTTCTTCCATCATACACTTGTCATCATCTTCTTCATGAAATTCTACTCCTTGTTTTTGTAGTTCTTGAATCATTTGTTGTTGTTCAACTATTTCTTGATGATTTACTTTCCTTTGTTTAGGTTTTACTGGAACTTTTGCAAATACATTTCCTTCATGTGTAGAGTCAGAGAACACACTATCAGAATCTTCTGATTGGGCACTCGAACGACCCCCAGACCATTCAGTTTCGGAAGTTTCAGGATCGGATAACGATTGGTGACTAGCCTGTTGTTTTCTTCTAGCTTTTTGCAATAAGCCGGACATCGATGCAACTAAATGATATTTTTTCTTTCGTCTTTGAGCCGATAATATTCTTTCTTTTAATGATTTTTCCTGTTGTGTTTGTTCCACTGTGTCTACTCCAGATGGCAAAGAATGAGATCTGTGTTTTTTCGGTAAATGTAGATCAGGAAGCCAATGACTCATAGAAGACATTGCAGATTTTAAAGATGATGCTCTTTTTGGTTTCTTTGATTGCTTATCATGAGATTTTCCTTTGAGGTTAGAAGAAATTGATAAATATCCTGATTCTGAAACCAATATTCCAGTCGAATCGACGTACTGTTCTTTCCTCATTAAATTATGATCTACTTGCTTATCATAGTTTTGAGCATCATTTATTACATTACCATTTCGTTGATCATATTGTTGTTGCTTAAAATATTCTTGTTGTAATTGATTTTGAAATTGCTTTCGTTCTGTTATGTTTAACGAATGTGATTTTAAGCTTGATGTTTCCATTGAACTAGTAGGCGATCTATTGCCTTGCCACGATATTCTGTCTTCTAGAGAAACTCGCTTAGGCGAATCATATCGGGTTGATGTTGGATAATATGACAGTGCATCAGTAAGATTTCCCGTTGGATATCCGGAACGATGGTTCGTTGCTTTATATCCGTTTTGATGAAAGTGTGCATCATTTGCCCCAACAGTATTAGCTCTCGTAAGAGATTTTTTACTTACATTCGAGGCTGACATAACGACAGTTTGGGCATGATAACTAGGTTCAGGTGGATAAGAATCAATCATTTGGTTAGGAACCGGCTCCGTAATTTCATTTCTATCTAATAACTCGGAAAAATGTCTATCTTCTGAAAGCATTCCTCTCGGTGTACTATAAACTGTGGTAAAAATTGGTTGTCTATTTCCAGCCACAGAGTATATTGAAGGTGCTTCATTTTGGTAATAATATTCTATATTATTTAGAGTATTTTCATTAGATATTGAATACGGAATATCACTTTTTAAAAAACTAGAATCCATTTTTTCCTGTAACCTATTTATATCTATAGTAGTGTCTTTAAAGCTGTCACTTTTTCGTAAGTTATAATCTCTTTTAATATTTTTGTCTTCATATTGATATGAATCCACAAGTGTTTCTAAATAAGGTTTTGAATCTAAATCAAAAACCATTCTTTGAACTGATTGTGGTGAGGATATTCTAATCTTGTGACTATCATGTACAGGATGACCGATTCTTCCTGTTTTAGGTGAACCTGGACTTTTCTCTAAACTAGACCAACCACTCATTGAAGAAAGTCCAGAATCAGATTTTGCTGCCACTATATTTGTACTATCTCTTTTTAAATGCTTTGGAGAAGTTTTTGGCGACTTAGGTGATCGAGGGCTTAATCGCATACCGTCCGTTGGAACTGCTGAACCTGTCGTTAGCATTGTTGGGTGTGCTGCTAATAATTCATTATTATTGTCGATTGACGAAAAATGTTCTGTGACTGCTCCATTTGGAGGTGCAGGTGGTGGAGGGCTAGGAGATTTTCGCAATCTATTTTCTTCAAAACTCATTTCGAGGCGGTTATCTGTAGGTTCGCTATATATTTCATGGACAGATAAAGGGGAATGTTGTTCAGTAGTTGTTTTGTATATTTCATTTAAAGTTTGAGTTGTGCTTTTTGTGGAAAAATAATTTTGTCTAGTCGCATCAGTTGTTTGATATGGTGTAGTGTAATCAAACCTTTCTCTTGATATAGCACTGGGAGACTTTGACGATTTTGCAGCTATTTCAGCATTAGCTACCGCTGAACTATACGCTAAACGCCCTGTAACAGTTGTATATGGTTCCGTTGTTGTTCTTTCATGTACAAATTTTCGTCGAGGAGATAAAGTTGGTGGCAAATAATCTAATGTTCTATCTGTTACTGAATGTTCAGAAAGTGATAACCTCGACGGTGATTTATCTCTTATAGTATTTTCTTTAGGTATTGTTAAAATAAAATCATCAAAACTTTTCATCATGTCATTTATGCCCCAATTATCACCACCCGTGTACATATTTTTTAACTGTTCATTTATAATATTTCCGTCCTCAACCAATGTTTTGGCTTCTATATCTCTGTCATGTTTTGCTGTTATCTTCGTTTCCGGACTAAGGAGTCTATTTTTCAAGTCTTTTAACTCTCTCGAATCTTTATGTAATTGGGTTGTCAGCCTATCTAATTCATGTAATTTATCTACAGTAATTTGATCTATTGTACTTAAGGTAGAGAGATGCATCATATCTCTTTCACTTATACCGGGCCCGCCTTGTAACCCACAGTAATTTTTATAATCACTGGAACTGTAAATTTGTCTTGAAGTAGTAGATATTATTTCTACATCAGCTTCTTCTGGTGCTTCCCAAATCATATCCAATTGCGAAGGTGGTCTTGAACTTTCATCACACACTAAATCATCTCTATAAGCCTGATTTAAGCTTCTATAAAAGGCCTCATTGGATTCCATTGTTTCTTCTTGAGGGTCAAGCAATACCGCACTCCTTCCTATGTCTAAACCTTCTTCTATTCCATCCTCTACCGTGCCATTTCCTAAAATTTCTCTGATTACTTCTAATCTAGACATAGGGTCTCTAGCTGTTACAGTGCGACACGCGTAGAAATCGAGAAGAGTTGATATTACACCCTGTTGATCAGCAAGCAATGACTCCAACCTTTCTAATCGATCCCACATCCTCACGTATTCCTGACTAAGTAGATCAAGTGCTCGCCACGCATATTTTAGTTCGGTTTCTAAGATGTTGAGACGTGTTCCAAGACGTTCCATGTAGTCACTGATGATGTAATCGCCTGAATATGGAGGAAGATCGGGGGGTAGTGTAAGGGAGCCGATATCGTCCATATCGACCTCGGCATCCCCACTCCCACCGCCCTCGTTTTCCTCCATCACGTCGCTTGCACCTGCTCCAGCATTGTCGTGAATTTCGTGCATCATCTTCTGTATGGACAGTGGGTTGGTAACATTTCTCACTATGACTCATCCCATATCGTTTTATTTTTAACACTTTTTACACAAAACAGTTCCTTGTAACGGTCAGTTCTTTTTGAGATCATTGTATCACTTGCAACTTTTAACACATATTGTCAACTTTAGTTCACTTTTATAACTATTAAAACGTTTCAACACTGTATGTATACTTTGTACTTAGACGGAATTAAATTAATTATCTTTCATCAAAAATATACTTTTTTTAATATTGAAAACTGTAAATCACTTTTCTGAAAGAGAGAATTTAGGATGAGTTTCACTGCTGGAAAACACTGGTTTGTTCATAAACGAATTTATGGACAATCCAGTAAAGGGAGAAGCACAAAACCTCATAGAAACATGTTAACTGTGTATAGGCATAAATTTGCTAGATTTTCGTTATAAATAAAGAAAAAGTAGTATTAACATTTTCTGAATAGTTGACATGTTTCTAAACGAGGCAGCTAAGCGGTTCGTGTAAGATTCCACATGAGCAAGTAAGCCTCAGAGGTGGAAGGCGTCACCCGATTTAGGAGGGGAAAGGATGAGACATAAGGGGGATAACCAGGCTCCGCCACCGCTTCACTTGATGTAAGTTGAGGATTAAGGGAAATTTATTATTTCGTATATAAATTTTTGTAGCCTACATATTATATGCTGAAAAAATATTTCAATAGTGCTTTAACATTTTGATATTATACCTAATTAATTAAAATTAAGTAAATTTTGTATAATTTTTCTGACAATAATAATTTTTCACGGAATGATCTCTGAAAACTCGAGGATTTTAGCGGATAAAAAGATTATCCTTCTTTTAATATAAGGCGAAAATTGTTGAAAATTATTTAATTCATCATATACAAAATTGTAAAGAAGTTAATTAATCGTACATATTTTTTTCGATTTTTTTTTTATATTAAAGTCATAAATTAAATGAAAATACTTGAATATATAGATCCGTAGATTACGATCAACGGAACCTAATTACAGACACGCAATGTTTTCATTACATTACACTTTATTGATTCTAACACTAAACAGCCATTAGGTGTACTCTTGTATTATATTAACTAACATTAACTTTGAAAGTGTTAAAGAAGTGAAACGATAAAGTATATTATTATTGTCGGTATGTTACATATGAGCATTTTTATAAATAAATAAAATCGATACACAAACAAACAAAACGATAACTTTATATTTGTAATATAATAATAGAGTAATTATAGTTTCATGCTATTTATTTATTAATTTAATTATGTTTAAGTTTATTTTTATTAAAAAACTCGCAAAATCATAAATATTCGAGGATAAACTATCCAAGAAAATGTTTAGAATATTATTATTTGTTGCGATTTGTAGAAAGCTGTTTTATGAAAAAAAAAGGGATCAAATTGAGAACATCGATGTCTCAATTTAAAGGTCTTTTACGAGCAATACAAAGAGATCCCTTAGTAATTGTCTTGCGTCTCACGACACCAAACTAAATTAGTGGCAATGAACTGGGATATAAAGTTTCTAGAATAGCAATCTCCGATTGAAACGGCTGGAGATTGGCCAAAACCCACAGGAACTTTTACTCAACACTAATTGGATTTGTAGTCTACTTTAACGCGTATGTACAATGAAAATTTTATTAGTAAGTAACGTGATTATAATCTACTCAGGCGTTCAATGTATTATAATTTTTTAAATCCATTCCAAATATCAAAGTATATATATTTGAAATAAACTACGGATACAAAAAGACTTGACAGTAAAAAAGTAGAAGTATACAACAACAGTATTATATATTTGTATATTACTTCTAATTCTACAATTTTTTTATATATTTAAGTACATTTTTTTAGAAATATTGAAAATTTTTCAAAAAGGAAATTTAATTATACTTATTAGCGTAAAGTTTATCTATTTTATAATAAATACATTCGTTTACCTAAACCATTCTAAAAAACAATAGGAGTATCCATAAAATGAACAAGAATAAAACGAGCTACATCAAGTTTTTAATAAAAGCAGAGAGCTCTAAAAATAATTCAATAGAAACGCAAGGTGAGAAATTAGGTAATAAATAATGTATAATGCCTTCATTTCGGTTGCGACTTGCGATATTTACTCGGATGCAGACTGGCTCTTTCGCAGCCAATTCTATTTGCCGTGCCAGGACTATTTCCGGTGCTTTTAATAGCCAAAACATTAAAGTTTAATGCTAGTGTTTTAATTATAAACACAGACTTTCAATAAGTGCTTTTAAATTTTGTTTGATATTGCTCAAAATAAAATTGTTTATAGCAATGGATGGAGAAAATTTATTTTTGCTTTATCTTCACTAAAGTCATTATTAAACATCTATAGATGTTTCATAAAATAAATCTTGGTTTTAGGCTTGAAAGTGTAGAAATTAAGAAATATCCTAGAAGAGTTAAATCTGATCGAATATAACGGGCTCGAAATAGAGTATCACATCTAGTAATTTATCTTTGTCGTTGTTAATTTAATTGGTAAATGTAATTTAGTAAAATGTTTTGTTTAATTATTGAAATCTTCTGTCTCTCTTTAATTATGAAAAAAAATATTTTTTTAGCTTTCATAATGGGGTGGAAATGGGATGAACCCTTATAAACAGTTATCCATCTGAATTTACTTAAAATATTAAATTATGTACAAGTGAAGTTCAAACGTTGAGTTTGCTATTTTAAATAACATCTACTATAAGAGTGAAATACATTCATAAATAGGGTATTCCATATTTATGCAGATAAAAGTTGTCTTAACGAATACCAAATGAAACGAAACTCGGAACTCATTTTATATGTAAATGAGTAAAGTATAATTAAGAGTCAGAACCTTATGACGTGGATTTTTGATGACGAATACAATATTAAGTAACTGAATTAATAATATCCGTATTGACATCTGTATTTACTTGTTTTATTTACACGAAACTAACGAACGAAAGTAAACAACTAATTAATTAGTCCACTGCCTAAGCATTTCTATCTTTATTTTATAAGCAAAGGAAACAAATATATTTTATTTCTACAGTATATCTGTTTTGTCGGGATTCTAAGTAAAAAGAGAAGAAAACATATCGACGGTTGAAAGGCTATTTGATCTAAGCGCCATTTTTTTTTTACTTATATGTATATTTTTATAATATTTAGAATCAGCAAATTGTAATCTATCCAGATATGTATATCAATATGAACCTTATTTCAAAATTACATAACATTTAACCTGCGACCTTAAACATCCTTAAACTTACTTAAACATTTTAAAATTGTTACTTGCTTATTTATTTATTTGTTGGCGGAATCCTTTTAAACAATTTTCTCAAAATCGCAAAATATTTAACCCACAAACTTCTATAGTACACCGTCTTTAACCAGGCAATCGCCGAGGAAAAAAATTGGCAAAACAATATTTTATCCGCCGAAAAGGCACCAATCACCTCAACACACATCGGTTGCCAAGTCCCGCCACATCAGTGTTGTACAAATGGACTACGGATTATTATAGAAGGGTGGAAGAAAATGCAGCTGTTGGCACCCGTTCAAACATGGGACCAGATGTTCCGAAGACAGGATTGTTCCGAAGTTGCGGTTTAATAAACCCGTTTGACGTCTCACCCTCTTCCGTGACTTTGATCTTAAAGACGTTTTTAAAGAAAAAAAAAAAATTGTTTTTACTTATATTAAATTTGTACTCTTCGACATACACTTCAACATTAATTGCTTTAATTGTAAGGTCTGCTTTGGAAAATGTTTTCGAAGAACATATTTGAGAAGATATGTATATTTTGTAGGCTCATTATTTGGTTAAAACGTATGAGTGTATAAGATTGATGTACATATGTTACAGACTGAAACCTAAACGCACAATTATGACAAATGAGACGTCGTGAGACTCCTAAAAGTTTTCCAAGTTTTATATGACGTCATCGTGACATCATAAATCTTATATGACGCACATGAGAAGCTAAAATATAAAAACTATTAAGACATTTACTTTTAGAAGTTTCAAATATTCTCGTAGCAATTTTTTTATTATTATTATATTTTTTATACATTAAACTATAGGTCATAGGCGCCGATAACCAGTTAAAAATTAGTCTTATTCCTATTTTTGATGTAATAAGCTTCATAATTAAGATAATATTTCCTTAGTTAACGCCAAATAATATACCAAAAAAGTCTATGATATTTCTCATTGCTATCCAAGATTGCTGTGTATTGAAGATAAACTACATATAGCAGCTAGCTATTCATTGCCGCAAATAACTTGTAGTTTCTAAACTAAACATTATTGTTATTTATTGCGCAACTAACAATCCGTTCTGAGTCTCGAGTAAACTTGATTACTTCCTATAAAGTTTTGTTTATACGGATGTTCATAGAAAGGTCAGATTTTTTAAGTTGCCAAGTACATTCGTTAGGAATGGGATATATTTATGTAATCATTTATCAATCCAATAACTTTCGTTAACAAGAAAATGTAGAAAATAAAACTGTTCCAAACGTACGTAAAAACGTATATTGCAAGAACTTTAGAAACTGAAGTAAATGAAAATAACACTGAGTATCACCATACGTTGGTATTGATTTAGTTTAGTTATTTCTAACTTATCTTATTATTAAATGGAACAAATACTGGTCGGTGTTTATTTTATTATTAGCTTCAAGATGGAGAAAGAAAAAATACATTACATTTTAACATCACTCTGTATTACTATTGAAATAAGTTTCGACTTAACGTGACACAAGCACTTAAACACAACAATTTTACACGCATACAGTTTCCTTGAAAAATCGTAATTTATATGGAGCCATTAAAATGCTCAACTTAGGTTTTCCTTAAAGTAAACTTCGTGTGTTGTTCCACCATTAGTAACAACATAACTTATTTACGAATTACTTACAATTAATAACACGAGGCTACTAATTTATTAAAGCTCTAAACTATATTTTGTCTGACAGCTATACGATTAGTCATTATGTTTTTTTTTTAAATTTATTATCAAATAGAAATTACATTTTTTTGCATAATATTTGACATGCTAAAAACCACGTAGGTTTACAGTGCATGCCACAACCGTCTTATGCTATATAATAATAACCTTATTTGCGATGTTTAATTTAAAATTAAGAAATAATTAAAAGAAAATATGTAATATATAATATATGTTAACAATATATCTCGAAATACGCATTAAAATCTAGAACTGATATATAAATTTTCACGAGATTATTTTCTCGCAAACAATAGCTTTGAATGGAAGTGTCGCTGCCACGACCTTAAACATTTGTCATTAATCTACATTTTTTTATTAAAGTTGAAGTATGTGCTAACATACTAGTCAGGGTAGATATATGTATACAAATAATATCCTACTCATTAATTTTTGAAATGTGATGCTTTGAAAGCATAAATTCAAAAGAATATTTGCCTCTCACATTTTTAACCGCAGCAAGTTTTGAGAATCAAAACAAAGAGGGCACGTCCATAAAAAGTTAAACAAAGAAAACCTATTTACGCCATAACAATAAACGTGAAAATTGAGTGTCCTGTCGTTCCATAAAATACACTTCGAGACAACATAAAAAGACAATAGGATGTTATGTATAAACTAACTCATTCATTGCTACTATTTATTCTAATTTATAAATATAATCAAAGAAACTTCAAAGAGTATTAAATTTCTCTTACGATATTTCTCGTAAGATTAAATAACAAAGATTGTCCACAAAAAGCCAAACAAGGAAAACCCGTTTACACAATAACAATAAACGTAGAAAATTGAATGTCGCATCGTTCATGTAAAGTGCACGCCGGGAAGACGTCCAATCACTGGCTGATATGGGATGCGATACGCAAATATCACGCCTCAACGACGGCATATTGGACTCGGGAATTTCTCACACAAATAGCTCCATTTTATTACAGGATTCACAATTTTCACTTGGTGTTTTCTTTGTTCTGAAATCTTGGGTTTTTTTAGATGAGGTTAACGTTGTATTGTTTTTCTTTTTTAAACATACACTACATTTTGGTTTGTATAAACGCGTTCGGGAAGAATTAACAAATCTTTTTTTATAAACTAGGCCACTTACCGA
Organism: Junonia neildi neildi; assembly: GCA_018234505.1. Classification (NCBI taxonomy): domain Eukaryota; kingdom Metazoa; phylum Arthropoda; class Insecta; order Lepidoptera; family Nymphalidae; genus Junonia; species Junonia neildi. The sequence goes on from DVVJ01000106.1 coordinate 13,457, forward strand.
TAAAGGTAAAACTATAAGAGCGAAGCCATTAACGCCAAAAAATCTTGCAAGTAACGGTCACGTGACTAAAATCGTTTGGAAAAATCGTGTAAATCAAATGTATAACTTCAACAGGAAAAAAGTAGTATTATAGTTTTACAATAGTAAATATTCAGGCAGTTTTTTACCTCGCGGTAACAAGAATTACTTATAAAAATAGCTTCTTGTACCTACATGACCCAAAGAATAGTACCTAATATCATTAGTAGATAGAATGTTTTTCAAGAGAATAATTAGAGGCCGTCGTGAAATACACGATACAAAACACGATGTTTTTAAAGTCAATGAATTGTTAAAAGAATTATAACACAGTATAATCTTTGCCCTCACTCAATATATAAAATACATTTTAGAGCACGAAATAATAGAGAAGTGATCACTTGAACTGGAGTACGTGAACTCGCGATCTCAAGCTCCCACTTATAAGGGTTTAAGAAAATATCATCAAAATATAATATAGTTCCGCAAGAAATCTTCCCTGATTATAAAACTTGCTGAGTATAAATTCACTTATTGACTACACTTACACTGACAATTCTATGACTGTCAATTCATCGACTATAGATACAAGTGTATAGACACAAGATTATTTAAATAAGGAAAAACCCGACTGCGAAAACATCGTTCCGTGCGTATAATATTGGCGTGCTTTTTGACAATTCGTGTTATGGGCACTTCTAATGACCTTTCATTTGATACCCATATTGCTGGAATAAAGTAGAAAAAAAGACAAATCCACCCCCACCTTTTTTTACTTCACGGACACCATTTTGATAATTAATTACAGCCTATATAGCCTATCTCACTACCACAGTTTTGACGAATACATCAACACTTCGTATTTCAAAATCTGTCCAGAGGTTTGGGCTGTAGGGCGTGCCAAAGAAATGGACACACATAGTCCCATACATACGCTCGAAAAACATAACCCTCCTTCTGCCGCAGTGGGGTAAAAATCACCGACTATAAATACTAACGGTTGACGCGATAAAGGGTGACATAAACGTCAGCATTTCGAGCGGGAACTCATCAGACGAGTCAAACCCATTCCATTCAATTCCGTTTCGAGCGTTTTCACACTGATTTCACGCAAAATGATTGCGAGACGAGCCCTACGCTTGTTTTTAATTTAACCCTTATTCGGGTTTGGGTGTACATTTTTGTACACGATGGCTCTTCTATTTAAACTTTGCATATAAATGGCGATATATGTAGATTTGTAGAGACTCTGTTTTCTTTGTAGCTCTTTAAAATGATTTTTAAGTAATTGGTTGTTAATTAATAAACAGAAGATATATAAAATAGACATAAATATTGTCTGCTACGAATAGAACTGTATGGAACAGAACCGAACATAATAATAAGTAACAAACGTTTTTACCTTCCAAAACAATATAAATTTAAACACAAATAGGTTCCTAAAACTTCAGATGTATTAACCCGAATTTGGATTCGTGACAAAAGGTGAAGGAGTTTTTCAATTTGAAATATAATTAACATTAACTAGACTTGCGTTCATTAGCAGTCCGTCTTATATTTTCCATTATTTTACTTTGGGCATAATTGACCGAATTTTGAAATGGAACAACTCGACTCATTAAAAGTTTTATTTACAACTGATTTTCAAAAGTTTATGCAATTGTTAACGCAGCAACGTTTGTTTGCAATGCTTTTATTGTAAGTGTATTATTTCTGTAAGTAAGTGTATTATTTCTGATTTTTAAGCTCGTCTATTTGTTCCATAAGCACATTCATATATTTTACTTACACGAAAATTAGCTGTGAACAATTAAATTGATAAAGTAAAATTTTATCAAATGTAATGGCAAATTAATTTTACTATCCCATAAGGCATTTTTGGGTTATGTTATTCTATTGCAGTGAACTTCGATTATAGCGAAGTATTTTATTCCACACACTACGTATACGAATAAATGCTACAAACAGACCAAATAACTTATATTAAAAAAGCTGGAAAACAAAATTGGATGCCACAGAAATACTTTTCAACGTATCTAATAGAATTCGTTACTGTTTTCAAAGCCTAAATAACAATCCCAAACCCGTCTTCAACTATCCTTTCAAATCATTATCGGGATCCTAAGCCCCTGTGACCCTAAAACCTTTTAGTGACAAACATTATGCTAACTACCTACCACTCTACGCTCTCTGTCAGTAAAAAACCTAACTTTATTCAAATACATTAAAATTAAAAGGTAAGTAAGTACCTTTATGTGATAGTTATAAAAATCAATGTATGTATGAATTTGACGATACTTTTTGTGGCAAGGCTATGTCACTTATTATAATAGTACCTAATATGTCTACATAATATCTTTATTATCTGTTCATATCACGTAATACAACTGTTAAATTTACATCTACAAAAACTATTATAAATATATTATTTAAGTATTTAAATTTTAAAGTTTAGAAGTTATGTAATGTAAAAATTTAAGGTTAATTAATATAAAATACCTATAATGGCTCTTAAATATTCAAATTTTCTACAATAGAGATATCAATATAACTTTAGTACATCTTAAATAGTCGTCTTTTAAATTTTAATAGTGCCCTTAAATGATACCATTTGCATATATTTTATTACTAAATACTTTAATAATAGGATGCGGAGTTTAAGCATATTCCTTGAAGAATCTAATTTTTATTCATAGTTAATTTTATGAAGACGTCTATACAAAAACCTCGTTTTTGAATATCTTTAACAACGATCGATACTAGTTAACGCAATCAAGAGACTCGTGAAGTTTTAAATAAGCTTCAATACATTTTTTTACTTTTAGCCAACAAAAACCTTAAACTTTTCAGTTAACCGAATGAAAGGATCTAACTTTAATTCAATTTGTAAAAACTAAAAAATCTAGCACTACTCAAAAAGATTAAACTTCAGAGGGAAGTCCGATTATAAATAAAATAAGAAAACGACCAAATGAAAGAGTGTCGAGATGTCTCTAAAATAGATTGTCTATTCTGTAAAATGGATTGCAGCATGTTTGGAATCGAATTTGAATTAAATTTTCTATAGTTTTGAGCTATAAGCCGAGATGGCCTAGTGGTGCGAACACGTGGATCTTAACCAAAGGTCGCGGGTTCGAACCCTGGCTAGCACCGCTGGATTTTCAAGTACTAAATTAGTGTTTAAATTCATCTCGAGTTCGGCGGTGAAGGAAAACATTGTGAGTAAACATGCATGTGCCGGAAGAAATTCTGACACATGTAAATCTACCAACCCGCAGTGGAGCAGTATGGTGGATTAAGCTCCATAACCTTCTCCCTAATAGGAGAAGTGGCCTATGCCCAGTAGTGGGATATGTACAGGCTGTGCCTCGTGTTACGTTTTTTACGTTATAGTTTAGGGATTTGCAGTTAAAAGTGTCAATGGTCTATTGCTAAGTCGATTTCGATGACTCTTTTTGTATTTATTAGATATTTCTACATAACTATATTTGTTTGAAAAAGTTGCTGTAGTTGTTGAGCAAATTAATAAATTCATGGGAATATTGCAATATTTGTATTAACATATATATCTTAGAATTTATATTTAGTAATATTTGTAGAGATTGGATGTTTCCTTTTATCACAGGTTTAGGCACATTGTAGAGTTCACAGGTTTTGCCATGTATATAGTTTGTTTTTAAAAGGCCGTCGTTAACTTTCCATTAAAAATAGATCAAAAACCTGTCGACGACCTAAATATTTAGGACATTGAAATATGATAATAATCAATTTTCGCCTATAATGGAGTCAATTTTATTTAAATAATTTTTGGGTTACGCAAACAAATAGTAGAAACTAGGAATATTTACGGTTTTGTCTGTTAAAAGGTACACTTGGTATACGAATATTTTACATTGACAAACTCAAATTAATTATCCTTAAATGTGCGTATTTTCATAACTAGTAAAATATACAAAACTGAATTCATATTATAAGCTTTAATATTATCGATGGCTTTAATATAATTCAATACTTATTGTTTCTGAAATACGCATTGGTAGAATCTGTACGAATACATTAATTAAACGTTGACAAAAGGTAACTGCATTAAGCGGGTTTTGTTAATTTTATTATTTATGAATGCATACTGAATTGTGAGTATGTCACCCATATAAAAGAAAAATATAATCAACTTACTTTATATTCTTGTCTCCATACTTAATGCGAGAAGTAGATATCAAAATATCACAAAATCATTAAAGGCATATCTGCCTTTACAAAAAGTGTCATGAAATAAGAAATAACTAATAATATGAGAATTATGTTTTATGAAATAAGAAATAACGTTTACCCTAAAACAGTTACCAAGAAAGTATACAGATTACTTTTCGCAGGTAATACTCAATTTCGCGTAACCATTAATTTATTCTAAGCGTAATACCGCAAGTTTTACTTTCATATTACGCTGAAACACTCATGACAATTGGTACTCTGTCCCAACGATATAGAGTTCATTTTCAATTGTCAGCAGGTTCTGTAAGATCACGAACCTTCGTCCCATGCGACCGTTATCTGAATGCTTGTTTTCCAGCGCGAAAATTTCATAAATTAAACTATACTGTGCCGTTTGTGTGTCGGTAACGCTGTAAGATTTATGTGTGGTGAAAATTGCATTGTTTTCCCGTGTGTTGTACTCAACAATGGCGGCTAGGACGACGTCACGAGAGGAGGTATGTCACGATGAAGTAACGATCTTCTCAGATTCCCTGCATGAGTTTAATGTTTATACATATCCAGCGTTTATACATATCTGAGAAGAAAATGGTTACGATATATAGGTATGAACTTCTATCTTTACTATACAAAGTAATTATACTTGTATATAATTTTTGTTTATTTATATATGTGTATTTTAAGAATAAAATCGATATCTTTTATTGCATGTTGTATTAAGAAAACACTAAGCGAATAAGTGCAAATGGTCACAAGTTATTAGAATAAGCACAACAGCTTTTTGCTTATTGGTCTAAGCTAAGTTTTAGACAAAATCATATGTAAATGTCACAGTAAAATAAATATTCGTTACTTTACAAAGGATAATAATCATAATCACATATTATAATTCTTACAGAAATGCTTTATAAGAACGTATAAATTTTATTGGGTCGATGGCCTAGTTTCGGATAAGTTACGAATTTATTCATGAATAAATCTCTAAAGTATTTGAATTTAAATTATTTCTATTAGAATAATTTATTTCGTACGGTAACAAAAGGAAGTCCAAATCACAGTCAAAAAATTTATAAATACGATCATATTATATTGCTGAATGAAACCTTTTCTACCGTTTACATCGTTATGTTATATACCTATGGTTATGTTTATAAAGTTATAAAATCCAAAAAAGATTTTATCGTGATGTTATCCTAAGAGAAAGTTACCTTACGCACGCAAAGAAAATATTCTGGGCTACTAATTTATTTAGACTATTCCCGACGTCATAAATATTATTATTAGTTTAGTTAAAATTATGAGATTAATCTTCATTTTGTAAAATTTACTAAGCCGAGATCACATGAGCTTAATTTTAAGAAGTAAATTTCAGTTGTTTTATAAAATGCAAAAATAACTGTAAATGCCTTTCAATTTAATAATTTTAACTGACAATGAGTCTATATTCATATCTATATTAACAAAATGTATCTTAACTTTCATTCTTATTGATTGATTATTAAGTAGCTAACACAATCATTAACGAAATAATTAATAAAACCTATTTTATAAATGTAAAATGAAAATATACTGTTTCCATCAAATGAATTGAAAGAGAGTAAATGAAAATCGCACATATTGACGCTAAACTATTTTTTGTATTCTTTTATTTATATAGCTTTTATTTAAAATTCTCTTTTATTCATAACGAGTTGTACCGACTACGCCTATTTTTGTCACCCCAAACGTCTGAACAAACATTATATTCGGGTCAACGTTAAGGTTAGGTCAGGTCAACATAAATTTGTGTCAAGTTGTAAAAAGTAAGTCATTATTGAACAGAACAGAGACACGTTGGATTTCGTATTGCTTACATTTGATTTTACCGGTGATATTTCAAAAGATAATCACTCACCAAAAATTCACCTTTATTTTATAGAATTTTAAAACACTGCAACTGTTTCATCAAATGCGGAATGGAGGCCGGAAAGTCGGTTGAATGGAAGTCCATTATGAAAGAAAGTACAACATTATTACTTCAAGCTGGTGGCGTAGTGATATCAAAAATGTATTTTGCGTTCTATAACTTTGGAATAAGATAGATATCCCTGTATTGGATGTTATTCCACGGATTTCTCATTACCAGACGCCTGGAGGTGGGTGCTGTTGAAGAAAAGCGACTCGCGGAAGTCGTCATGATGGCATTGTGAGAGTGCGGTAACCGGAGGATTTTTTTTTTCTACTAATGAGGCAGAGTTGTGAACAATTTCGAAGTTGTGACTTCAGCTTTACATTGACCTCAATCCGGGGAACGGACGAAATTTTTATTGCAATGTTTCTGTTGAAGCTACAACTCTTCGAAAATGGTAATACGAGTTATTGAACTTTTAATGGAATTTATTATAGGATACGCCTGGCTTATTCGAGATATGTTTATTCTTACTAGAAGTTTAGCGCGTACAACTTCATAAACTTTCGTACTATACGAGTTGAAATAGTAAAAGTAACTAAAATAATTTTCGATTTATCTTTCTTCTTTGTAGAAATTTTACGTAAAATTAAAAATATATAAAAGAATTATTATCCAATCGAACGGCCAAAAATCGCCAAAGCGAGTTTATTTTTCTAAATCCTAAACTAGTCAAAAAAATTAGAGGATCAAAAAAATTGTCGCAATTTTTAGCGTTTTTTCAGACAGGTGTATTTTGG
>DVVJ01000107.1:0-20301 GCA_018234505.1 Junonia neildi neildi
AATAGAGTTTAAAGAGAAGAAAGTTTGCGAATTCCAACATCCAGAAGTTTAGGTTGGTGCGACAAGATAATACAATAGACTGGGCAAAAAAAGCCAATCACTATGAATTTTACCGATATAGAAATTTTCTCAGGGGATTATAATTATAGTTAGAATCGAAAAGTACCTTTGTCACGCGCAGGTGTTAGATAGATCAGTAAAACTTGTAACAGGAGCGTTCATTATCTGTTTTTTGACTAGATATTTCAATAGTACTAGGATTAAAGGTAGGGAAGATGTCCTACTATTCTACACAAAATCTCAGTATCACCAAAAAGACGGTTGTGAGACTTCATGATTTAGGGTAATAAACTATATATAAACGTGTTTTTATTAAAAATTGTTCGCGACAATTCATTGTTTTATTTATTTGAAGTACAACTATAGTCATAAAAATAAAAAATAAAGTCTTAAATAAAGTTGTTTTTGAAAGCCAAAAAGTGCTTAGTTTTTCAATTTCAATTCTAATGCGCCACCTCAAAATGTTGACCGAGAAAGCTAAAATTTTGCGCAGATCCTCTTAATATTACGGAACATCGTTTGGTAATATAGGAATTTGTTTGAAAAAAAAGTTTTTTCGCTCCACCCTAACTGAGGGGCCCCTTTTTTTAATTTGCCCCAGGGCCCTCGACTATCTAGCTACGCCACTGCAGTCGATACAAGGAAAATAAAATCAGGAACACCTAATAAATACCGAGTCTATCTGTAGATATGTTCCTTTTTCACGCGGTTACTATAGTACCGATTACCATAAAATTTTGCCGATGTAAGAATTATGCACACAGACAAAAGCAAGCATAAAGGAGGGTAATAAATCATTTGTGCGCTTTTCAAACTTGAAGTTAGATATTGATTCATAGAAAATTATTTTATTTTTAAACAAGATATCGTATTAGTTTTGTTAAAGAATCTGTTTTACTTTCGCTATAGATCTCTTAGAACTATTTTTCAAAATATTCAACCACCGTTGATCGGTAAGCGGTTATCTCCTTTTATTTTTGAATGTTTCTTTTGAACATATCTACAATCGAGGTTTAATCTATATTACTGGTCAATTTACATCACTAAAACGTCAAATGTCATACGTCATAGCTCAAATTTCAGATGTCAAAACGATTTAAAGTACGACTTAAATAGTAAACATCGCATCAATATTAAATTCAAATACTAAACTTTGAGATACCGATATTATCATAATTGAAATTAATGAAACAATAATGAAACCAGATCAAGACGTTAGTAAAGACGAAAAGGAAGACGTCGTTACAGGGGATGTTATAGGCGACACCGTATACAGTGAACGCTTTGTTTTGAAGTTATTATTAAAATTTGCCAATTTAGACACACTGAAGGATGAATTACAAGAGAAAACGTTTGAAGAGGATCTATGCACGCTATGGGACATGACAGCCGAAAGAGATGTTGTGTTATTCCTACAGAAACACGATGTTTTGAGCCTATTCAATTTCGCATGGCCTATCGTAGAATCGCCTCGTATTATTGAAATACTAATAGGAATCATTGGTAATATGTGTTGCCAAAAAGAAGCAGCGCAGGCACTCCTTAAAATGGACTCTTTTCTCACGTTACTACTTGAATACACAAAATCTGAGGATAGTTTAATCATAATTCAGTTATTACGCCTTGTGAACTCCAGCTTATTCTTAGCAGAGGACAGTCTTATATCGATATGGATTGAGATTTTTATAAAAATTGGATATTCAAGTGCCTTATATTTTATACTTAAGAATTCATCTAATAAGGATTTGTTGTTAACAAGCTTGGAAAACTTCAACACTATCTGTTCTTACTGTAACACTGGACCACTCCAAACTCGTTTCTTTGGCCATTTTGTGACGTCTGAGGCAATTGAAGCCCTATCCACAGCATTTACAGAGATCACCGTCAATCAAAAAGATTCCTGTGATAGAGATGAGTTAGAAAGAATATTTATAATTAGTTTACAGATCACACTAAATTTGGTCGGCTTCGACCAATCATATGAAGTGTACCAGGATAATAAAGCTGATGCATTAAGAATAATTTCAGTAGTGTTCACATATTATGAAAATAAGTTTGTAAATCAGAAAGAAATAGACATGGATTTAGTAGATATTATAGATTCAACCATTACAATCGTCAAAGTCCTTGAAACGAGTAGCATTTGTGATCATGAACAATATTTTACACAAAGCTATAACATGTGGGTTACTTTAAGTTCAATTGATAAAACCGATAAGAAAAATGGAGGGTCCAGCTTTGAAAATGACGATAAAGATGAACTGCAAGAATTTTCAAAGAAAATGAAAGCATCCCTGAGTATGTTAATTTTTAATTATATCGAGAAATGTTCAGATGATAACTTATTAAAGGCGCTCGATAAGATTGGCAAGGACTATGATGATATTTTAAGTTTAGTGGAAGACGAGACTCTGTCGAAGGCAGTGTGTGATAGAGCAAGTAATTATAGGACTAGATTAAAGGAAACTGAGAATTGTTAATTTTTTGTGATCTATTGACATTTTCAGTGGCTTCAGTGGTTTCATCACAGAATTTATTTAAAGAAATTTGTATTGTTCAGCACAATAATAATAAATTCTTAATTTATTTTTTATATCTTTGTTATTTTTGTAAACTACAAAACCTTTTTTTCATTTTTGTTTTTAGTAACATTTTTAAAGACCTCTATTGTAAAAGTTGCAGATTTAATATTATTTGCAATAGTTTTACTGGAAAATAGGTACCTATATCAAAATATTTTTTTACATTAATTCCACCTCCTAAGCAATAACCATCCTGTTTTAACCAAAAGATTTCTAAGTCAGTTAGGCAAATATTTTATTTATTGCTTTTATCAGAGAAATTTAGATAATATTGTATTTATTTATTATTTTATATTTTTAATAAATAGGTCTACCTATTTATTAAAAATTTTTGGACAAACAACTGAGCATCTGGTAGGCAAAAGAATATAGGTCAAGTTATCAACAGATACAGAATATGAGGCCAATTGTGACTTTCTGGAATTAAGAGCATGGAAGGGGAATTAATGGGGAAGGGGTGGGGAATTTGGGCCTCCGGTACCCTCACGCGGCGAAACACGACGCAAGCGTCATTTCACGTCGGTTTTCTGTGAGACCGTGGTATCACTCCGGTCGAGCCGGCTCATTCGTGCAAATGCATGGCTCTCCCACGGTCCTTACTGTGACCCGGCGATTTGTCGGGTCTTATAAAAAAATACGTTTCAATAATAATCGCAATTCTTCATAGCTATATTGAAACAAATTATACGAGTATTAGACTTTAATATTTTATGTTTTCTATTTATATAGGGTTCGTAGCATAAATAAAACAACAACCTGTATATGGGATTATATATTTTTTTGTAGACATTATAAAGCAACATTTACATTACCATAAACGAGTTGACGCCGTCGCTCGGGCGGCGGCGAATATCTATTCGAATGTAACAGTACATTAACAAAACAAAGCATTCACTCACGACCACACAAGCTTGCGAGCCGTCACTTGTCATAACGCATATTATCCTCATTTAAAAAAAAACTTACACCACAAATACTGAAAGGAGAACAGAGATTAATAACTGTATATTCTTTACATTAAATGTACTTATACACTAACTAACCACGAGCCTACGAGCCCACGGGGGGCGAAATCGCACGTATTTAAATATCAATTCGTAAATATATAGACATTATATCGATAAAGAATAAAAAACAGAATAAAGACTAGACTTTACACTGATCAACGATAAATTGCTAACAGCAACAACGCGTACGCGCCTCGTGCGTCAGCGGCACGGCTGGCGACACAGGCACCTTTCACTGATGAGTTTAGGCTTAAAGGACTTGCATCCAGAGCTATAAAATAAATAAAAAAATCAGAGCATATATTTATAATCTGTGCCGGTTTCCATTGACGTGCAAAGTTTGCGTTCGGAAAGATCCGTGTGTTGCCAGCGCTACTCAAACAACTGAGCGAACAAATAATATTATAGTTTCCCTAAAACTTAACATGTGACCGTTTCGGACCACCGTCCACGGAGGCAAATCAATAATATACATTATAAACGTTATTTTTTTTTACCTAATTAATAAATTATATAAATAATCTGAATTTAAAAACAAGTCTTAGGCTTCAGAAAACATGTCGTATCTAGTACCGTGGCAATTCCCAGTTTCACTACGTTCGAACGTCTCCACACATTACATTTCATTATAATACACAAAAAAATAACATAAAAAAATAAACAAAATCTTACTTATTTTAACTTTTCTATGTAAATAAGACTTAAGGAGAAAAACATAGACAACTTAAATGTGCAGAGACAATAAAATAAATATTTACATGCACGTAGTAAAACAGAAACGAAATGAACGCAAGCGACTGTGACGCCGTGTGACTGCAAGAGAACGGTAATATGAAATAATAAAACTAAATTTCACTGAACTTCATTCGACCATAGACAATCACGTTACCTAATCCATTCTTAAAATACACTCATCAAAATATGAAATCTAACAGCTACACACCGACTGTGTAAATACTCAATTTTCTCATACAACAATATTGAAGCGAACGTCCATAGACAATACCATTCCAGCCAGATTTGATTCCGAATGGTCCATTTTTGGCACATCTCCTTCAAATTTCTTGTAAATAATACTATGTTACGCATGGAGTGGCAGTGTCTAGGTGTTGATGGGGTCGCCATAAATTCATTTAGATAATTTTTATCTGGCAACCCATGATCCGACGCCTTTATAATAAGCATTAATTTATTTAACAGTGTATCATAAACTTCATGTCTATTTTTTGAAGATATTTAAACATTATAAAACTTCATATTAGTTTTCATTAATTCTAGAAACTTCGACTTTTTGTAGGCAAATGTTTGTAACGCTATTCAAAATGTGGGTACATGAATTCTTTAAAACACTGCATGCGAATATGAACCTATTTCTAAAGTGCTAGATTCCAAAATTGCTTACAGTTTTGACATACCTATTTTAAGACGATATGTATCACTGATGCGATATGCTTCGACCGATCCAATCTCTTCCGAATATCTGTATTTACTGTAACCGTTTAAAACACCATACATTTCAACTACCCGCCAAAATTGTGTATATGAAGCGATATAGATAATAAATAGTGGCATAGACAATTTTGCTAGGCAGTTCGTAATGTAGAGACTATAGAGTAGCAAACATTTGTCTACAAAATAACTACAATAAACATCTTTGGTACATTTTGTGAGCAAAGACAAGTGATAACGGTTTGAGTACATTAAAGACAAGCCTAAAGCGATAATGTAATCCACTATACGATACCGAATACTGTCGTTGCCAATCGAATTACGAACCTTGCGTTCATTGCATTAAGATCCAGTTTCGTCCAACTTCACAGGTTAACGGACCCTTAACGCTTCACTGGAATGTTCACCTCGACAGAAACAAACCCACAATCCACGGCTATGCCCCACGAATATTGCTTTACGTAAGCGTATTTACCGAGTAGATACATACGACATATCCATTTGTACTCGCACACATATACAACTATATATAGATTAAATATATTTCAATACGAAACAACCTAAATTCCCCGATTCGTTGTCTTGACCGGACAGCTGTGTTAACTTTAACTACGGGGTCACACGTAGAATAAATATAGGAATATAGATACACAGTCCGTTGAGACGGCGAGGGGCTATTCTATAATGCATTTCACACGATCACATGAAATATTATCGAATACAATTCACGAATATCTAGTTGATACAAAATTTCATTAAACATCGTAACGATATACGAGGATGGTTAAGATTTTCGCGGATTAAAAAAGTAATCCGTTCGAAAAATCGCTACATTGACGACAGATGATCTCGTCCGGCGTACACCAGCGACACTTCGGTCGAAACGGTGCGTGCGATTATATACTTTGATACGTGAGCGTAAGACCGAATATCGCATGCACTATTCCGAGGGCGAAGGGAAGTATCGCTGATACACTCAGTGAATCCGCCCGCCTGCCTAGTGCAGTTCCATAATTAAAATAATCGTTGCATTCGATGACGGCGAATTTCGATCGAGCGAATTCACTCGGGGGCGAGACATCGATATGAGCGATGGACATCACACATCGAGATTACACTCCGTATGGTCCGGCGGGAGTATCGATGTCGATATCATAGTATCGATATCGACCTAGGCCCCGGAGAAGCCGTACACCTCCAACACTCGTATCTCGAAGTCCCCGCTCGGGCACAGGGGAGGGTTGTTGAAGGTGGAGCATCGGTCCGTTTTACCGAATCGAATGTTCTCGTCCATCCATATGGCTTGTCCGTCGCTGTAAGAAAAAAATATACTTTAAACATTGCAAACTCGAATCATGATAGTTACAGCATTACAAACAAAATAGTATTTTTAAATTACAACGATTTTCAAATAGTAAGCTTAACATCAAGAAAATATGATATTGAAGGCTTTCTATAATTTTTTTCTTTACACCATAAGTAAGGTGATCTGTAGTTTTTTAAATAGTTTTTATACCTACTTCTACTACTACTACCTACCTTCTACACATGGTGCTAACAAATCATCCATCCGCCAGTTGAATATGACATAGTAAAAATCAAAATCGAATTTACTTACTTAGATCGATTGATATTTCAATATCTTTCTCCATTCGGTTCGCCATACGTTAGGCCAACTATACTTTTTAACATCTTCCAAACATTAGAATTCCCCCTAAATGTCGAAGAATTACAATCTCTTGATAATATTAACCTACCGTGAACATGGTGTTATTAGCTGCCATGAAGAGGAAACTCGCGTGCGTTGTCTTATTAAGCGCAATCCACCCTCGGATACTTGGCTCGGACGGGGTGGAGCCTAAAGGGGAGATTGGGGTAACTTAGAGCAAGATAGACTGACCCTCCTCCGTTGGTGACTTGAAACTCGTGCGCCTTATCCTGTTTTCTCAATCTGGCTTGCTGTTCTCCTTGGCACAAACCTTCCCGTAATACCGTACGTAGGTACTTGGCTAAAGGGGAGATCGGGCTAAATTAGAGCTAGATATACAGACCCTCCTCCGATGGTGATCATGGTATTATCAGCTGCCATGAAGAGAGAACTCGCGTGTGCCGTCTTGTTTTCGCCTTCCGGCTTGCCGTCCTCTTTCGCGCAACCCACCCAAGGGTACTTGGCTCGGACGGGGTGGAGGCTAAAGGGGAGATTGAGGTAAGTTAGACTATGGGGTGGACTGACCCTCCTCCGATGGTGATCATCTTGGAGTCGGCGGCCATGAAGAGCTCGGAGGCGTGGGAGACTCGCTCCTCGCCCTTGCCATCGGCGCCGATGGAACAGCCCACCCACGGGTACTTGGCGCGCTCCGGGTAAAGGCTGCAAGTTAACGCAGCGACTTCTGACAGGTGTATGGGGGTTTTGTGGTGGGTTTGTGGGTCACGCACGCTCACAAATTCCATTTCAATCAAATCTGTACTAGTTCATGAATCTTTCATGATTTTTTTGGTTGCATCTAATACTGATGTTATACATATAAATACGAAAGTCCTGTCTGTCAGTCTGGTATGTTCATACCTAAACAGCTGTACCATTTTAGGTGAATTTTGGTATAAAAGTAAGGTATAAAAAAGACTTTGGTGAAGCATGAAGCTGGCGCGATAGCTGAAATCCACAAGAGTGGAGTTGTAAGGTGTCAATAGGACAAATAAACTTTTTTGGTCATTGTGAATATATAACAATAGAAACATTTATTTTTAACTTAGTACAAATTTCATTGAAATGGATCATTCAATCAACTTTTGCCAGTGGGGTAAAGAGAGATACATAATTGGTCTTGTTATCTCAATCTTGTCTCATTTACACACTCACACATCAAAGAATTGTGTCATATGTATGCTACGCTATAAATATTTGAGTTATAATGTTAATATTAGTGTCCTAAAGCACTATATTATGCTGATTACATTACAGGAAGCTCATTAAAATGTTAAATATGAATAAATTTAATTGTATTTAGTGACTTAAACAATTTTTAAATTGTTTATTTTGTTAATTTTTGTGGTTGTGTTGTGGGTATAGCAATGGGTCTCCTAAAATTTAAAAGTGACTTGTGATTATGTTACTACATGCAAATTATGAATTCTTAAAAATAATAGTGTAGACCATTATGTATATTGTGAAAAATATGTTTATTGCCAAATATAGCAATATATCGTTCCAGGACAAAATAATAGTAGCCCTTGCAAAAATAGAAAAGGGCGTATTTTAATGTCGTACATTTTTGTGCTAAATAGGTTGTCTTGGAATAAGTACAATTTTACTATAGGCGTTTTTATAAGTTCGCTGCAAATACATAATAAATATTTAAACGATAACAGTATTATACTACAAAACTAATAGAAAGCGTAAAGAGCTGCAACATTATAGGCAAAATAAATAAAACATAAACTAAAATCTTATAATATTTGCGTAAAAATTAGACTACGTCCAAACTAATCAAATATATTCATTTCTATTTAGGTACTACTACTTTTCTATTATTCGAATGTAAGATAAAAGATTTCGGAAATAAATTTTTTGTAATGATAACATTAATGTAAAACAAGAAACGTGTAAACATGAATTGATCTTGCTCAATTAGAATATTAAAACAGAAGATACAGATAATAAAGAATTTAGAATGAATCAATTCAATTTACTTACACCGAGAACGATATCAACGATAAAAATCAAATTCCAAAATTACTGGTATGATTTTTGGGACACCGGTTACAGAAATCTTAATTCAAAATTTTGCATTCGGAAAATCTGATTTTTTTTTATGATATCAGTTTGATGTCAAGTGGACAGAAATGTATGAAAGAAGTGTAATGTGTCGGACACGTCGTACAGTGTCGACTGTGAGATGGTCAGAAGAAGCAACGAAACAGAACCTTTACCCGAAGTACCCAAGTAGAGTAGCGGTCAAAATACCAGTCAACTTTTGAAGGGAAAAAACTAATAATTTTTTAGGCCTACCATTTCCAAAAAAGATAGGCCAAGTAGAATATAGAGATTATCATTTTTTCTTATCGTTTGGCAACTTAAATGAAATTTTTAAGCTTCTTGAACTACCTTTTCTAAAAATAAAAGCTATGCTTGATAGCATATTAGGTTTTTATTTGTCTTAGGTTTGAATTCAATTTCGAAGGTGACTAGCATTTTGACGTTGACTAAATTAAAAATAATAAATCGATATATTTGTGTTAGAAAATTTAAAACACAATAATTTTAAAAAAATATGAAATTTGGGATAAATTCACAAATATATCGATTGGTTAAATAACAAAGAAAGAAAATAATAAAAGAAGCATTGTAATAAAAAAGAAGAATTACAAAATAATCAAAACATAGTATGATGTAAAAATACATAAGATATTAAACTTAATGAATACATATTGCTATGTTATCTACCACCAGTGAAGCAGCGTAAGCGATCTAAAATACTCAAAAAGCTTTTATTAACAATTATTAAATAATAATCAAAGCATTAAAATACATATTTATTTGCTATATTCTATATTCTACTCAAATGATGCTTAATATAATAAAATCTTGATAACAGTTCGGCTGTTTATATTTCAATTGTCATGAAAATAATTTAAATCATACTTAAACATATTATTTCCTCTTTCAAAGACAAAAAAATATGGAATACATTCATCATCTTTTATTCTGCAAACATTTTCAATCGACAAAAATAGAACATACGTTTTAATTTTGAAGCTGCTTTTTATTCTAAAATAATTTAGAACAGCTTGGCATTAAAAATCAAAAATGTGTAATATTTAACGATTAAAATTACCAAACAATTTTTTGATCAATTTTCAAAAACTTGTATCTTGTCCTCTAGAGTCTAAACAACCTATAGACAATTTGCCTATAGGCTAATTTTTATGTGAAAGATAAAAGAAAATTTCTTACCTAAAGAGGAATGTCTCTCCGGTGCCGAAGTAGGCCTGCCGGTTGCCGCGTTCGTCCTTCTGGTTGCGTTCGAACCACCGCGTTGAGCAATACGCACCGAATACCTAGAAAACAACGAAATTAACACTATTATAATAAAGTTCTCAATATATAATGGCATTAACTAAAACTTCCCCGTTAATCTTTATGAGACACAAAGAATAAATTACAAATAACAATTCGCATAAAATAAAAAGATCCAAAGATAAAAAATTTCAGACAGCTAACCAAATCGACTATTGCGTTTTGGTTTTTAAGATTTTCGTTTTTACTTACCGCTTCGAACAAAAAAAAATAGTGGAATACCAAATGCAACTGCATCATAGTTTTATGCAGATATTTTCAAATTTGTGTATCTTTTTAAGGTAATATATTTCTATTGCTTAAATATTTTCTCCTACCTCCCAAAACCCGTATCTTTACCCAGTGGTAAATGTGGTGAATCCACTGATTTATGGATGTTCCAAATCCAAACGTATTCCATTATTCCATAATGTATTTCATCTTTCACCAACTCACCTCATATAAATCGAATCGTCATGTCATACTCGACGATAAGAAACAAAACTGAACTCACCTCATTATTGCAAGTCTTAATCATCAGCAGCGTCGGTTCGTGGTGTTCGACCCTCACGTAGAAGGTCGTCAAGGAACAGCCGTGCTCCTCCGTCGTGTACAGCAGCACCGGTTGGTACATCGTTATCCGTACCGGCAACCACGACCATAGCGTGAATAACTGTAATACGTTGTTTTATTGTAAGTTTATTGTTATTTGGATCATTGGTGGTTTGAATTTACGTTAATGTCTTCTAGTTTATGGTTCTACTTGTATAGTCTATGTTGTGACTGTGAGTTTACCTTTATAAAGATCTGTATCAACAGTTATATTATCTGTTTTTTACTAATGTATATGTCATATCTACTTCTATATTTGTATCAAATGATTTGGAGCTTTCTAAAGTTCTAGTCTCATGTTAATCATGCCAATATTGTTATTGGATTAATTCATCAAAACGATTATTTTACAGGATTAATGTATGATTGAAATTGTTTCGCTGTGTTCAATGATATCGCTTTGTACATTTTGTATGCGTGATATAAAACCAAGCGATCGTAGTGTAGCTACTGATGAAGTTAATATGTCTTTGTCTATCGTCAAAATGATCGTCTACATTAAAAAAAAAACTATCGTATAAGATACTAAGGCCCTAACACTCAAGAGTTTTTGATCAATGACTATATCTAGAAATTAAAGATTCATAACACATAATACTAAATCAGAATCAAAAACACAGTAAAATTAAACAAATTACCACATACTCTTGGATACTAAGACATACGAAAGAGAAATAATCACTAACTTATGAACCACATAAATAGTAACGGCACGGAATTAGTCGTGTCATATTAGTGACGGCTACGAGTGCCAAGTGCATGTGAACATATAAACATTTATACAACACGGAGACAATATAATATAGGTAGTAAAATTTTAGATAATTCGACAGACAAACGACATCACATGCAATTTAGATTAACAAATTATTATTAAAGAAACGTCGTAACAGACTAAGATTAAGTAGGAGACATTTAGACCGTTTCTTCAGCTGATTTCTATTTAATAGGAAACTATTACGAAGAGAATGAGAACGTACGCCGAAAAAACGGTGAAACTGACTCCGTTTACATTATCACTATAATTACTGACAAAATTAATGAATATTTTATATATCTACAGTCTAAATCGAAGAAGCTAGCAATAGAATAAAAAAGAATAACACAACATGATAGGGTTTATCGTGAACTGATTCGGTGATAGTGTGTCATTTAGTCCTCTTCCTTTTGCAACCAGAAATATGAGCGGTGACGTTAAAATTAGTTTGTTTATATCTCTCCTTAATAATAATGTAATTAAAGTAAACATAAATAAAGATTAAACATCCCTGATGACTTTATTAGACATGGCAAATATCTTACTGAAGTGTAATTAATGAAACCGTCTAAAGATGATAATGAAACAAAAAAATTGTAACAAAAAACTGATAATTATGATCTTCCTAAAATAAAATCAAGAGAGAGATATAAACACGATTCGTATAAATCTATCAAGCCACCAAAATATCCCCAAGATAGTACGGTAAGATGAATCCCTATCGAACCTTCTGACGGAGGTCTGAGGCGTGCTGGCGTTGGTCGCTGAACACCGCGTTAGGGAATGGGAACCACAGGGCCAGGTGAGAGGATCTTGGACTCTGTGAACACTCCTGGACGATGATGAACGTGAACTGATGATCGAGTAAAATGGGCGTAGCCAGGATTTACTTTAGAGTAGGCAAAATCGAAGATGCTTAAAGACAAAGTTTAAATATAAATGATCCTATTTTTAGTAGTTTTGGATAATTTAGCCTTGTCGTGTGTAGAAATTGCGAGGCAATTGAGGCAATTCTTGGCTACGCCCATAATGGTGGAACGTGTTCGGTAGTTACTTCGGGTGTGATGTCGACTCGAGTGCTTTCGACTCTACGCTCGTGATTGTATGAATCAGTCTTATTTTCTTGGCCTAATGTTACAACGCTAATACGTTTTAGTTCAAGGAAGATGACGTCACTAGCATAACTGAACTGAGAATTCATGCAAAACTTTAGCCAGAGTTGATCAGATTTTATTTTAAATCGGACGAATCGTAAATACTTATGTCCGCGTGTATTGGTTTCGGCGTACTAAATAATGTGATTTAAATACTTAAAAACGCAAACAACAAAACAAAATCTGAATCAACCGTCGCGCACACTTACAACAACAAATGCAAAATAAAATCATATAAACAAAAAAATAAAAAAAAATCGAAGCGACCTTTTCTCGACGACTTTAGAAAGCGGAGTTCTGCTTCAATAATAATAATAAAATAATAAATTAAACACCTAATAGAGGCAAGCGGTGCATCTAAACATCGATATTGGTCGCAAGCTCATAATGGGCGACACTTAAATTGGTTGGTGACAACACTACGTAATCTTACTTCGCTCTGGTCTAGAATCTGCGACTTGATCGCTTGGATTGGATAAACGCCCATCGATAGGGCGCGCGGGCCCGGCGAATGTGAGCCCTAACAGGAAAATCGACACAAAGTTAGCACTCACACAAAACAATCGGTTACATGCCGTCACAGCACTATTATCTATTACCTATTCACATGTGTTAATCATTTCAAGCTATTTTCATTTGCTCGTTCCAGTAAAACTTACATTTTCGACATCTCCATCTCAGACCGTCTCACACGCATGCTATATTACTCATATGTTCAACTTATATGCCTAATAGTTATCACAGTTTGATTAAAAATCGGAACACTTTACAGAAAAACAACACATCGAAACATTTATAAAGAAAACGCATATAGTAACAAAACCATTCAAAGCCGGCGAAATGAACTTCGAACTGTTCGTCTGAGTAAAGTTTTTCTGTCTGATGAGAATCGTGTCGAGTAAAATGAATACATCGATATAACACAACATGATAAGTATTCACAAAATCTCTCGCTACACGGATCGAAACATAACAAAAAACGTGGATTCGAAAACAAAAGGATAGGAGACAAAGGACGTATTTTACAAGAAATTAAGACTCATGATATTTCGTATCATCGAATTTGTATAGGAATTCGATGTGACTGAAGTTAGTTGTGTTAGAATTTCAACCGAATGATTGAATGAGAAACAAAAGCGAAAGCCACGCCTAATGTTGTCGTGTACGATACCATCTGTTTGCACGTTTCCTCAGACATTCTCTGCAAATCAAGTAAAATAATTTCTAATACACAATATTACATTTATATAATTCAAAATCATAAGTATATCTAGACTTCTTTACTGCGTGGAGGTGCAACTGGTGTCGTTAGAACGTTCCCTTCATCGGTTAGAGCAATAACCATATATATTAACACTGACTTAATAAGCGTACCATTTACCAGTAATGATTTAATGGCAATGAGAT
Source organism: Junonia neildi neildi (assembly GCA_018234505.1). Taxonomy (NCBI): domain Eukaryota; kingdom Metazoa; phylum Arthropoda; class Insecta; order Lepidoptera; family Nymphalidae; genus Junonia; species Junonia neildi. The sequence continues at coordinate 14,085 of DVVJ01000107.1, forward strand.
AAGAAAGATCATTTTGCCAACGATGACCACTATTGTCATCGCTATCTATATCTGGTTCAATATTGACCTCAGTTTTTTTGGGTCAATCATTTTCTTCTGCACCTGGTAGATCTAAATCTATGTATAGGTTATGATGGGATACGTTAATGTCTTTATCAAACCTACCTCGCGTATCGTGAGTGTGTGTGACATCATCTGAATGTTGACTTGTGACTGGCTGGTGGGCAGGTTGTCCGACGAGCGGGACCTCACGAGACGTGACCCTGTTATCACTTGTTTCGACTTGAGCGTCATTTCCGTCTTTATGAACACCCGGGATATGTACTGTGAGCTGTGGAAGGAAAAATAATTTTCTTATGCTTACACATTTGCTCAAGAGAAATTTAACATTTCGTCAGTTAAGTTCTAACACAGAGTAAACTATTTTTGCTGGTTTCGAGATTTTAATTGTCTAGATAATAGACCCTCGATTAAAAAAATCAATCTAATAGATGCTGATATATTAAGCGATGTATGATAGTAGTTCTCCTGAAAAGTTGACATTTTTGACCTACGCGATGTTGAAAATTAACTGACGATTTTATAAGTTATTTATAGTAACTGACCTTAACGCCCTTATACTAAAAGCAGTTCTTAAGAGTTTGGTGGGAGACGCTGGCATGTTCTTGCAGAATTTGTCGATAGCGTGGTCGACGCCATTCTTGGTGGCTTCGGCGTACCATTCCGAATTCTGGTTGGTCGAGTGCTTGTGAAACAGTATCAGGATCGCGAGAGCTACCCTGTAGAATACCTGAAGATTGAAGGATAAGTCAGAACAGAATCAACATTTATAAACCTAACGATAGCATTTTGAATATTTAACGCACATATTATTTATTGCCTTTTTGTCTGCGTAAATGGTTTTAACAATTATTTCCTCAGATGAAAAGTGATTGTAAAAACGAAGCGATTGCCGCTGGCCAGGAAGTTTTGCATCTGTTAACATTAAGTAACTCCTCTCCACGAATTGATTCCATCTAATTACCATTACAAACTAAACAGTTTGTAAGTATGGGTGTGAGATGTCTGTTGCTCTTTAATACAAAAAAAAAAACTATTTAACAGATCCTGAAAAAACTTTATTGTGATGTCGTATGTACATCAGACTAACGTAAATTCTACATCGCGTTTTTCTGGCAAATGCATTATAAAAGCTACACGTCAAACAAACCTTAATCCCTTCATGGAAGAAGCAGTCGAGCACCCTCACAAGGTGCGGGAAGGGTAGTGCGGCGAGGATCCACCACTGCCAGTCCGCGTAGATCCGCTCAGGACCGATCGCGCCCGACAGCCGCGACAGGTGCTGCGCGGCCGACTTCTGCAGACAAGATGCGATGCTGTACGAAAACTTGGTAGCGGTTGTTTGTCACCAGAAATATTTGTGTCTTCAATATGGAACTTCTTTGTTATTGACCTGTGTTTTTCAAGTCTTTTTTTATTATGAGATGTTGAATATTATAAAAATATCGTAGTAGAATCAGATTAAGTGAAGATAACGCATGGCATACATCAAAAAAGTTGTGTTGAGTTGTAATTGAATTTAGGTCTCGATTTTTTGAAGTCTGTTGGTGAACTCTAAATTTAAAATTCTAAGCAATTACATAAAACCATTACTAATTTTGTTAGATTATGCCAGATGTGAACGAAATAAATATAAAACAATCAATAAAAAGATCTACTTTTACATTGTACATCGAATCACCACTCGTACATATTAACAAACGTGACCCAAATGAAAACAGGCATATTACCATAGACGCAAAGTTTACAATCAATAAATTGGTTAACAAATAGTCTAGTTTCGATCGAACGGATGTCGTTCACCCTAACGCATTAAGAATTTATAGATTCGATAATGTCGACCGGTTCCCGACCTCTGGTCCTTGGCTGCCAGATATCGCTATCTGCGAATAATAATAGCAAATCATAACAATGTAATGCACGTGACATCATGGACGGGCGAATGAAACATAAACCTAGGTTAGGATTTTATGTGCGAATGCGATACCGAATGTTTTCTCGAATGTGTGCGCGCGCTTTAATGTGGAACATGTGGCACGGTAAATCAGTCTCTTAATGGTTGATATTCTATTTTAGTACTTTCAAAGAAAACTCGTAACGTAAAGTCGTGTAATTGTAATCTATAAAATTTTCCGACGCAATATAATCTGGTCCTTCGAGCCGGATTTATGGCATGTAATGTTTGAATATTTATTAAGGTATTACGTGGAATAAAAATTTATTTGTAAACATAACTCAACAAAAGTGTTGCGTGCGTCGGATTTCGTTAAAATGCACCTGATAACGTTGGTTTATGACGGATGGCGTCACGCAATTCCCATTTGTAAGGGTTTCGATACACTGCCCTATTCAATAATACTAATAAGTGTATTTTGGTATGTACACTGTATGTACATTTATTTTTTGTTAGTTAATATTTAATCGTGAAACAAAAGCTTATCATAGTAACCTATTAAAAAGAAACGAATCAATATTTGCGGCTTTTCAATTCGGCCATGGAATTCAAGCGAATTAGAGCTAAAAACATTTACATATGTATGTTTGGATGTTGATAAAAATGGAGTATAAAAATCATAATCACTTGTTGTAAAAAAAAGATTAACACACAAAGGATAGAAAATAGAATTATATCTCATGTTGATTATTTTGCTACACTTGACATTTGTGTAAATAATTCAACGTTTTCTTTATAAGTTGTTTTTACTTTAAAGTTTATATCTTTTAAAACGTCACGGTAACCGATAAGGGGATCGGGCGTGGTATTTTATTGCCTTACTTACTGAAAGACCACCGGTTTATAAAGATGATATGATAAGTGTTACGTGACGGTACGCGAGGGTTCAACTTTACGTAACTTTGTTTAACTTAGTATTTACTTTTATTGATTCACGTAGCATTTGTGTACATGCTTATATTAGTGTTTTTGGTTGGAAGGATTAAGTTTTATTTACATGAGAACTACATAAGGAATTTTACTTGACAAAAATCACATCTGAAGTAATTTGTGATCCCGTATAAGTCTTAGAAAAAAGGAAAAATTGGAATGTTTATGAAGACTTTCGGAAAAATCGAGCTTCTCTATAAAATGTACTACATTTTTTTCAAATTTACTGTAATCAATATAAAGACGAGAGCGGGTAGGGTTTACTATTTTCAGAATCGATATAGGCGTAGCAATGATTTAACGTTTATAATTTTGGCTGTAAAATCAAAACAACGTTAAATGATGATAAAGCCTTGTTGATCAAGCACCAGCATATTTTAATATGGAATTTTAATCAGATTTGCATCGTATATGTAATTGAAGTGGGGACCTGTCATAGCCAGACGAGCAATTCTTGCTCGAGGGCCTATTTCCAGTGCTGCGTATGTTTATTGAATAATTGAGGTTATTTTTTGAAGTGATTATTATATTTTTGATCGACGTTTTATTAACATTTTATTTTCAAAGCAATATGACATGGTCCTTCAAGCCGGATTTACAGTAATAACATAAATAACAACACGATCTTATTTTAAATATACAAAAACTCCAATTTTTGTAATCTATAAAAGCTAGTCAATTTTTTCTATCAAGAAGATAAATATAATATTGCTGGTACTTTACAGCTGAGTAACGAAGACCATCTTACTCTAGAAATTTCTTTTGATGATTACAGTATAGGGTATATTTTCAAAGCATAATGTCTCAATGTTTAACAGAAGGTTTCTATCATGATAATACATCAGCTGTAACATTTTTGTCCAACGAGAGACCAAGGACAGTGAAGCGTTTAAACTGTATGCTGTTACCTAGAACCTAAACACCGGAATTTATTTCAAATGGTATATCATTAGATTCGTTAATTACAGCCAACGTATATGTCACTGAAAATTTACAATAGCGGATGTTAGATGGAGAATTGTAGCGTGTTCGTTGCTTTTTGCTTTACGTAAAAAATTATATTATTGTATATTTTTACAACATTTTGACGTTCTTATATAAACTGGTAAAAATAATTTTAGGAACGCTAAAACTTATAGGTACAGATTTTCAAAATTTCATCACACAAACTTATTTATTGCGGCAATTGAAATCCATTTGACATGTTCAACCTAGACGTAGAATATCATTTTTGATATTTTTTGTTATTGTAACATCTATGTACTTTTGATCATTGGAAATTGAAAACGATTGAGCTCAAAGGCAAGTTGCGAAGTTAGTAAAGCCACTCGAAAGGGTACGAAATAACTTAATCGAATAAGTCGGAATTGTGAGAGAAACTCCCAAGAGTAGGGTTATAAGGACATCGAGTAGTTTAGAAAATTTCCTTGCCTTATTACTTCGGGTACCCTTACGACTTCTCTGAAAGAAACTAACTTTAGTTTCTTTCAGTTTTTTGTTTAGGCTTTTATATAAATAATATAAATTTATACAAGCAAATGTGGTTTCAGTAACATTTATCATAAGTCTTGGTCCTAGTATCAAAAGAGCAAAAGTCAAACTTACGGCATGTTTCTTAGCTATCTGCATAACGGTTTTCCAGGTGACCTCGTTCAGGAGTTTGGTTTGTGTGATGAACATCTTCTCTTTCGACGCGACCAGGCTGGCCATGCAGTGGTAGCATTCCTCTTCTGCAAAGATAAACACGTAGTATTAGTGATATTTTTCATAATAACGTCATGTTGGACAGTCCTATAGAAACTTTAAATTAAAGGTGAATCGCACAAGGCATCGCCATTAGATATAAAAATATAAATTCGAGTCAATAGCTCTGGCGACTACCATACAACAGATATACCCAAATTGTTTCTTCGTATATTTTAGCGTAGTTAGATTTTATGATATCTAAAATGACCAGAGAGTCTATATGAAAACAAATTGGACGTAGTATTCCATTATTTATGAATATTTGATTACAGTTTATACGACTACCGCTGCTCGTTAAATAATAATTCATAAGCTCATCATTTCCGCTTCCATTGACGGCGCCTGTTCTTTATCCGAAACCCAATCTCGGATGATTTATTAATGAAAAATTTTAATGAAAAATATTTACGAAAATCGTTTTCGTAAATATGTAAAAGCAATAACAGTTAACACACTTTTAGATGGCACTTTAATATTACAAAAACATCTTTTTTCTGAAATCCGTATGTCTGTCATGACTCTGAAATATGTTGGATTTTGACAAAATTTTAAAAAGGCCTACAGCAGTAACTTCCGTAATTTTCAGTATGCAGAAATTTTCTGAATACAAAATGGACAAAAACCAATTCTTCTAAGATAGATAAGAATCAAAAAGATAGCAGAAACTAAAAATAGACAACCGCCAAAAAATTAAATTAAACGACAAGACCGAGAATAAAATCCTGAACAGAACTGGAGACTGGAATGGAATATTGGATTTCCGTCGGGCAATCCCCAGAGAATGAACGCAATTACCGCCCGAACACTCCAATACTACGGCACAATTGAAAAACTGCTGACAAAACTCTTAATTGCTCTACAGTCGATGGTTGTAGACGCTGTGAGGTTTGAACAGGTTCCGTTATAGAGTTATATAAAAAAAAAGAAAATTACATTTTCTTTTCGATTAAAGTACATATAAGAAAAGAAGATGTAAAACTCACGCAAATGAAATCGAACCTTTTAACTTACACTTTTGAAATTAGTCCACAACTTGGAACTTATTAATATTTTTTATATAAGTTCAGAGAAGTAATACGCCCAAATTTTTGCCTCGAAGATCTTATAGTTTCATAGTAAATATATTTACGAAATAAAAATAAAATAAAATATGGTAGCAGACATCTAAAAGATCTTTTGAAATCATTGTTGCAGTCTGTGTGAAATAAGAATGAAAGTCATTATAGTTTTGTAAAACAACCTAGTGTTTCAAGTATAAAAGGAATTTGCTAAAAGGTTTTTTATGGTGTATTAAAGCATTAACATGCCATTATCGTTGCAAAGATCATTGGATAACTAAATTACACGTTTCATTTAACGTGAAAAAATAAAGTTATTTTTATTGATCTAAACGGAATTCCTATTCTTATGAAAAGGTAACGTAACTCTTCTCCTATTAGGGAGAAGGTATCGAGCTTAATCCACCACGCTGCTCCACTGCGGATTGGTGGATATACATGTGTCAGAATTTCTTCCGGCACATGCAGG
>DVVJ01000108.1:0-20258 GCA_018234505.1 Junonia neildi neildi
GGCCCCATAACGCACCGTAACGTTTTACAAGACCCTCTCCTCCCCCCAAACTGCGTTACGTAATACTTAAATGAACCCTATGTTGCGCCAAGAAGGATTATGGATTGGGGTGTATTATTTCTTGCTCAACGCTTTTTGACGTCATAATTTGCGTCTCTGCACATAACGTGACCAAACGATAACTGGCGCCTCTTAATAAGTTTTTCGGATACAGGACCTTAAAGCTATATACATATAGGTACATACGTTACGAATTCTGTCCAGCTTGATTACCCCTCCCGATCATCGCAACATCTACATCTGTCATCTGTCATGTGGAGCTTTTGTACATGCGCATCTCCTTAACCCTCCAGCATTCTGGTCCGTATAGCATCGCGGGCCTTAACTATCTAAAACGTTATAAAATACAATTACTTACAGTCAAATCTTTTTAAATAATCGCGGATATTTTAAAATATGTATACCATTAATTACATATTGAACTCGATATTGTCTTCTCAATCTTTTCCTTTTCTTTTCCTTATCTTTTACCGTTTAAACTTTCCCTGGACTTGAACGATTATTTCAAGCCTAAAATTCAACAATATTACTTTTATTACGCAATTCACTTTAATATGAACAAATACTATTTAAATTAATATCAGTTTTGGTTCTTTGTTGAAAAAACAAATGATTCATATTTTTTGCCGCTGATATTCTCGGAAATTCTTTTTCTGACGTAGGTACCTAAAATTTGATAGGAACGTTTAACACAATAAATTAATATAATATTCTTGATTATTATTATACAATACAATTTATTTTATTAGACGTATCTATGGACGACTATATTTTTATTTTATATTGTTTTACTTTTAGCAAACGTTTTATCTATTCATACAGATATACATATGTAGATTTGTCGGTATATAGGAGTCGGTTTAAATGAAAAGCCCACAAGTTCACCCAATAACTACAACATAACAACGAAACATAAAAATACGTAAAAATAACTTGGGTATAACGAAAACAAATAATAAGTTTAGGTCAGTAAGGTCGTGATTTTATCTCAAATAATAGATACTTCTTCGACTACAATAAGTCAGCAATAGATACATATGAAACGTAACTATTAGATTTGGCAAAAACATTAGGTAGGTGGTACAACACTAGCTCACTATCGTAATATACACTAGTCGCAATAATTAAAGGATAGAAAATGTAGAAAAATGTTGGCCAAAAGGCTGTAACTTTGCAAATAATGGTCGAAAAATTATTTTAAAGCCAGGATATTGTAGCCCCAAGATTTTTGTTTTTAAATCTGGAGTTCAAAATTTTTAATTCATAACTAGTTTCCGAGTTATCGTCGGGAAACAAACGAGAAAAAACGTTCGCAAATTTTTTTTTTATTTTTTCAAAAAGGTCCATCGACTTAAATAATTTATTTTTGTAAGTCTTCCTCTAAAGTTTTTTGAGAAAATTTTATCTTCTTTAATTCAAGATGTCGCTCAACTCTCTACCATAATTTTTTGCTGAGTTATAAGTGTCCAAAGCAAAAAATGGTACTTTGACTTCGAAATTCGACAACTCCAGAAATAATGATTGAATATCTGATATAGGTTTTGGAAACTGCAAAATATTTTCTATAACACCTTATTACTTGCCTTTGATAATTTTTTTTCAATGCGATCGGATCGATCAAAGAAAGGGGAAAAAACGCATATTTAAGGATATATGCTAAACTTGGGATATTTCTGGAAAATAATTGAATAAGTAGATACGAATTGTGGCAAATCCTAAAATTCAAGAGTGTTTATGAATGTTTTAGGAATAAAACAATAAATAATTTCTGTACAAACCTATACCTAAACTTAACTTTGCGTAATAGCTAAATTAAAGTCTAAAACTAACTTGAAGCGAATTCTTGAATTCCGTCATAGCTTGATATTCGTCACACGCCTGGAGTGTTTTTATAAGTTCGGAGGCGCGAAGGCACCGTGTGATCCGGCGCGGCCGAAGCAATTCGAAGCTGCAGAGGCGAGCAAAACTAAGTATAATTATGTTTTGATTTTAACCAATTACCCTTAAGCATTCCCGAATAAGATAGTGTTACTTGCCAAAGTTCATAGTTTTTGGTCAACGGGTAGTATTGTGTTCCCGAGTAATGGGGTCTTGACAGATGGACGGACGGACGAAAAAGTAATCCTAAGTATAAGGGTTCCGTTTTCTCCTTTTGAGGCACGGAACTCTAAAAATAAACAATTTCACTTTTGCTTTTAAGACTAGATTTTGGCTGCGGCTTCGTCTGCGTGGATGTCGTTAATCGCTGTGGGATAGGAAACTCGTCTCTCGGAAACAGATAATTTTTGTTAACCAACGAACGAACTCACTGGCATTTTTAATATTAGCAAGGACAAGTAAGGCCAAGTAAATTAATTTATTTAAATGAAAGAAATAAATTAAATCATAATTATTCCATAATTGTTAGGTATACTTACTAATTTATAATTTTATCCTCTCATACATTTTCTTTATTACAAAATAAGAAAACTGAAATACCTACATAAAAATACCATTATAAAAAAATAGATAGGTAGCTGTAGAACAAAATATTTTCACTAATTAAGAAGAGAAAACAAGTCGATGCGTCTAATTTTCTAATCGAGCTAAAGAATACACCGTGCGATCATAACGATATTCCATTTAATTAGATATTGCAATTAGAGGTAATCGTGACACCGTCGGCGCGAGTGGCGCGAACCGTTCATTACTCATGCTAATTTGTACTGCTGGTAGGGTTGCCAGATGTTCGGGAAATCCGGGATTGTCCCGGAATTTCACGTCCCGTTCGGAATTATTCCCGTGTCCTTTAAGTTTGTATTTGTTGTCTCGGAATTCGAAAATATTGATGGATGACCTTTTCTTTGATGAAATGGCACTTCTATGAAAGGGTAAAGAGGGTATCAACCTTTTTTTTTAGCTGAAATGGCATTTTCTATGATAGCGTTCTAGAATTGTCATTGGTTGTTCTACAATTGTCCCGAATTTGATAAGTTTCTATCTGGCAACCCTAACTGCTACCGTGCGCACACAATAATCTCGGGAAAAATCGCCTCCTCAAGGGGCTTCGACTGAAACCCATGCGAGCGCTATTTACGTATGCATGTTCGCTTAATTTGTTGCGCTTAATTATGGCTTACATTGCTAAGTAGTTTCCAGTGTGAGAATTGCGTTGATGTTTACTAAAGTTATGATTTAATTTTTAAAATACGTTCTCATTTGCGAAATGTTTTTTTTAGTGGTCGGGGAAATTAATGTATGTTTAGGTTTTCGTTTTTTTAATTCGAAGAGATGTAGGTAGTGTTTTGCCAAGTATGGAGCTATATTGAACAGTAGATACAGAGTATAAATAAATTAGCGAACGATTTAACGAAAGCGAACTTTCAAGTAGAGGAAATAAAGACCGACAATCCTTAAATATTTCATAGATTTTATTATAGTTGCGATAAATATGCCATATACAAGGCCAACTTTGTGTGTGTTTTGGAGAAAGGTGGTACAGCTTCAAAAGCACTCGTTAAGAACTATAAATCGTCTATAGTCACTCTATTATTAAATAGTAATACATTACAGTAACACAGTAAATAGTATCTACTATAGAATGTTTTCACCAGTCTGAAGTCAGTACTTTCATTCCATCCTCTCAATTGCAAACGTCTTTCATTACGGATATTACACGACTAAAGAACAGCCAGTCAACCAGTTTATCTTTTATATGAATCTTTAACGATTTGACCTACCAAAGAGCCACAGTGCTATAAAGAGGAATGACATAACCTAGACCAAAATATACGGTAGTGGGGTAAGGGATGGGGTGGAACTGGGTCACGGATGCAGCTCCTGACACGAATAGCGTCGCATCTCACGTGGCGTCATATAACTAGCGCACCGTGTCTTACACTGCTAATTGAATTTCGGTTTAAGCGAATTGGATAGGTTTTTGTAGCTACATCCCTTTTTGCTAGTGATTTCTGAGATTGGTTGTGTTTCTGTATCTGTTACTTGCTTTGGTTTGGATTTTTATTCGTATATGATTTATTTTTTTTAACGTTAAATTTATTCATGACCGTCATTTCTTTTGTATAGGTACATGTTGACGCTATAAGAGGCATTATAAGAATAATAAGAGGCATAATAATTTTTGCATTGCATGATATGGTGATAAGGCAAAGAAAAAGTAAAAATTATATCTTTCACTATTATCTAAGTTTGTCTAAATTCTAAAATATTGTTTGCTAAGTAGCGTAAATTAAAATACATACTTACATTATAAATTCAAACTTACGGATATTCCGTCACATTATCTAAAATATAATAATTAATTATCGTCCTTACGTACACGACACACCCTGGGACGGGGAGTGTTCTACAATATATTATACAGAAGCGAAATGTGCAGCACACTTGTCTTGTTGTATTTGAGTCTACATTCGAAGGTAACGGTGCAATGAAACGTATACATTGCTGTGTTTAATACGGTTTATAGAAACCATTTCGGGTGCGACGGCGCAATGTTGGAAGCTCCGGTGAATTTTCGAGAATTTAGTGACAGCTAGTAATTCTACAGGCAGTTCGGGTATAAATGATTGCGGGTGATTTTACACCACCCACCTCCCTCGCCTCGTATAACCCGTCCCAAGAGCTCCAAAGTGCAACGCGACGGTGCCTCGGACAATCTGCGTGCTCTGCTTATTTTGCCTCCTAATTCCTTTTCCGGAAATTATCTTTATATAAGAAGAGCAAGTTCGGAGGGAACTTAATAATTAAAATCGTAGCCAGTGTATTGTTTAAGGAAATTGGGGTAATTCTTTAACGTTACTTTGTATAGATATTCAGCTTTTATTGACGAAATTTTTAATATATTACGAAATATATTTTTGTGTCTTTGTCATTTCGCCGTAGGTTTTGTAAGTTACGAAGTAGTTTCTATTATTAATAAGTCAGTAAAATATGGTGAAGTTTAATAAAGTTGGTTGCACATGATATAATATATTTTATGACAGTAGGTACGGTGGCAAAGAATTTACAATAACACATAAAGTATGCACATTCAACTTTTCTTTTTCTTTGTGAATGATATGGCTTTAGATATCGTGGTGCCTATAGAATATTACGCTATGTATTTTGTATTCAAATAGTAAACAAAAAATGGATTCATTTTCTAAATTTTATGATATTAAATAGATCTGAAAAAATGCAGTTAGTCATAGACTGAGCGAATTAAGACATACGTTTCATTATAATTTTATTAGTCACAATCAATTTTAACAATCAAGTAACTTGATTGGAACAAATTCAAGGTTAAGTAATGCATTTATTGCTACGTATGTTGGTACGACCTAAAGGCGGGCTCAAAGCCAACTGGGTCGAGCTTTTGTAACTTTCTGCTATTTCTGCCAGCTTTGTACCTGCTATTTGAAAATACACTATATATTTTTTTATCGAATAATAAAAATCGTATTTTATCGTTTCTCATTTTCTAGAACGTACGTAGCTTTATCTATGGAGTTATCTAATCGGAGTGGATTGCAGCGGGTAATGTGGGTGTTTCAAAACTAAGCTTAGAGAGCAGCGAGCGTCGTTTGGCTAACTGCAAAGAAGGCAACGTCGTAAGTGCCAAGTATTACCTTAAGTGTGTCAATTGGTGGCTCGATGTGCGTGGCTCCCGACTCCCCCCGGGGTGGCAGAGCGTGGGGCAGGTCGCTGGATCGATACCCGACGTCTGGCCCACGACCTCGCCTTTCTTACCACCTTCCTAAATACTAATTACGTGCTTTGACACAGCATGCACGGCTCGTACCGAATGAAAAGAGCTATGGATGGTAGCACAAGCGTTATTAACATTTCCGCGGTCCTGTTTGCTTTTTTGGCAACGTTATTGTGCTCTCTGTAAATGTTTACCAGCGCGTTTTCTAACTTTGATACTGTTCGCTATGTTTTGTTTAGTGATTAGTGACGGTTGAGCCTTTCGTAAACGGGATTATAAGTTTAGGTTTTTTTAATATGTTTAATAGAATGGGTAACATATAGAGTAAATGTGAAATGCTTTCGATCAATTTGTGGTAGACAGCAGCTTTTCTTAGCTGGTTAATATAAAGGCAACAAGATTAAAAATGTATTCCCTGCACGTGGGCCATAATGCGATTTATCGGTGCACAGGCATGTCGTGACTGCATTGTACAGGCAGGTATTTCGAGCAAATACATCATAGGTGCAGGCTTTCAGGATACCTTGTATGTGCTTGGCATTTATAACGTTTTAAGACTCGGTGAGCAAAAATTTAACACAAAATCACGAAATTTACTCTTTTATATTTATGGTAATATCGTTTTCTGATTCTGTTCACGTTCGATATCTTTCAATTTTTATCTCTTTCTTAAATCAACTGAAACATAAGACAAAGGCGATGTTGACATAATTTACTAGAGTAGTAATATTTTATTTTATTTCTCTAGTCATATATAAAAGTACTTATTAATCGTCTAATTATAAAAAAAAATATACATACATACATACATACATTCATCCCTAGTTAATAAAAGCGTGTTAATAAAATAGTTACCACTACAAATGCATACACACTATATCTATTACTTCTACTACTACTACAATACCTAATTAACGAGGATAACGATGGTGTGCAAGCTGTAATTACAAAAAAACTTGATTCATATGACCAACAATAACACCTAAAATAATAAAGTTTTTAAGCTCCAAATAATTCGCTAGAGGTTTAACAACACTAATTAGTTAGTGTCGATTTAATATTGTACAAACAGAAATAGTACTTAATTGGCAGAATGCATAAAGGTGCAAACTCATTACAAGGGGCGGTGCGGTTTCGGCCAGAAACTCGATGCATCTTTGGGTGTGAGTGAGCCACCCCCTCACTTTCGGCGCCCCCTAGGGGGGGAATAGACGCACGAGGCTCCTAGTTCGCTGCAACGTCGGTCTTTATGCCGCGTGCACTTACTGGTTTCTTTGACGTCCCTTTGTTGTGGATTCCAATTTCGAAACCTAACGCTATTGCATTCTGTATTACTTTTTAGCCAATACTGGCTCATGAACTGTTGGAATTGGCGTAAAATTATACCTATGGTAGAAATATAAGGTTATATAGAAATTATCATTACTTGTTTATTACTTGTTAATAAATTTTTATTTATATTTGCTTACATACACTGTTATAATTAAAACAAAGTTTCTTATTCTAATAGTTTACTTAAAAAAAAAACATATTTCATGCAGTGAATAATTGTGTAACTCTAATAGTATATATCTTTTGGACAATAATGTTATATACAAGTTCTTTTCATTCATCCTTCAGAGCATCTAAATTAAGTATTATGCAAATTTCTTAAGACGTTGCGAAGCAGCATCTTTAAAATAAATTGAAAAGTTGCACCCCGAAGGTCGTTCAGAAGTTTCGCTCATGAAATGAATCTCGTAGAGTAAAACACTTTCGTTGCTTCGTTTGTTATTTTAATTAGGAGTTTATACGACGAATGCTATGTTTGAGATAATACGCTAAATTAGACGAACCATATTACTGCTTTTAGTTGAATATTTTTTTGTAATATATTACTTTCTGACACAAATATAAAAATAGCCATTGAAGACTTAATGAAATAAACAAGTCTAGTTAACATGTAATCAAATAAAGCGATTTAATTATCGCCCGATTATATTGTGGGCGTAAAAGGGCGCATTGGGTGGGTGCACTATCGATCTCTGTTGAATTAGTGTGCGGATCGGTCGACGTCTTTGTGGAGCCCGTCGCAGGGCCAAACAGACCAAAACAAGCTTCGCCCCCTCCGGCCCACCCCGCCTGTCGTTCAAGCCTTCATTTATGGTTTGGTGCCTCAATGCTTTTAAACGCTGCACTGACGAAATTCTCGTCTTACTCGTTTCTATGTGGGTTCTAATGATTCAGCCCTCTAGATCCAGACATCTTTATAAGGGGATTAAGCTGTAATATATTATTGAGGCAACGTTTAATCTAATTTTGATGGTTTTAGCTAGATAAATTTTACTATACCTATAATTTGGCTCTATGGGGCTTCAACGATGTAACTATAGGAATTTTAATTCAAAGTGTTCTTTCAACATTTGTATGCATAATATTTTAAGGATTAGATATGTATGTATGTATGATATAATTATTCTTCTATATTCAACGCACGTCAGACAACATTGAAGGAAAGTTTCTGTATCGAAGCAAATTACATTATGCGAGTATGTATGAAATTGGTTTTCGGTATGCACAGTGTGCTGCGTGTTTCTAATTTGTGCATTGCACAGACTAGCAAAGGGATTCTTTTTTTCGTGTTATTTTGTTTATTTTAATGAGTTACTTATTTCTTTATTTTATGTTTATACAACATTATAACGTACACGTTAATTAATTCTATAATGTCTAGACCGAATATATTTAGAGATCTTCTAATTAGTTAGTTGTTATATTGAAATCAAAAAGCGAAATAAAAGTAAGAAGTTATTATAACAAAGAAAGTTAGTATCATTATTCCGATAAATGTTGGTATTGGCTTTATGTTATTTCGTAAAATCAAGAAATACAAGTTTTATTTTAATAAAATATACTTGAAAATTTATCTGCATTGCGCAATATATCGGGTATTTTATTAAACAAAGAAAAGTGTAATCTAGAGCGTCCATCTATTGAATTAGTAAAGTCTGTCAAAGTGCATCGGCGAGGCGCAAAGGTCGTTGCGTGGGAATAAGGGGAGGTGGGCGGCCCCCTCGGGGCCGAAGTAAGCTAGAGCTCCAGAAATTTGTTATGACGCACGGGTTTTGTCTACACTTTCCTACAAACAATGGTTCCTCTAAGGTCTTTTTAAGTAAATAACAAAAAGAAAACACATAAGTAATTTGTAACTTTCTTACTACAACGTTACAACTAATTAACTTTTTGTAGTTACACGAACAAAAAAATTGTT
This sequence comes from Junonia neildi neildi, assembly GCA_018234505.1. NCBI lineage: Eukaryota > Metazoa > Arthropoda > Insecta > Lepidoptera > Nymphalidae > Junonia > Junonia neildi. The sequence continues at coordinate 8,997 of DVVJ01000108.1, forward strand.
GATCTCATATATTAATGTACTGTGCAGTTGTATAATAGATCTTGCATCCGTGTTATAAGGATTATTTGTCATTATTTTTAATGTTGCTTCATTAGATAAGATGTTTTGTGCGCGTAATTACGAATGCGGTTATTTTCAAAGCCCGTTGCGTGAGAAAGGGTGTGACGCATGCACTCGGTCTAGACATTATATTATTATGAGTACGCTTCGTGCTGCCTCATTACACCCCACAGCTGCTACTCGTTAACCACATTAACATAAAGCCTTAATTAATTACTCGTCACTCCGTATTTAATTGTTTGTCGGTTTGTATTAAGCGCTTTATTTAGAAGTAGTGCGCGATTCTTCTTTGTAATTTCAGTCATTAAAACGTTAAGTACAGTGATAAATGGGATAGAAAAAGAGCAATTGCTTTAAACGTTAAATTAATGTTGTTTTTAAAAATGTATTTTGTAGTTAACTAAAGCTATTCTCTTTTTATTTACTTTCTATTTCTATGTTATTGTCTTTGTTACAGTAAAAGTAAATCGTAATATTCTTTGTTTATGTAATTAAATACTTACTTACTAATATATCAAAAAACAACAACGAAATTCCGTCAACATTTTCTCTATAAAATATTTTAAAAATTTCCACCTAGATTATAATTTCGCGTGAACCGAGCGAAATGAGTAAAGTATATACTCGATGAAGTCGTGCATTATGAGTCGAGGAGCGATTACTATCAGATTAGAAGTGCAAGTTGGTTCGACGAACTCGTTATTTAGCACCTATTTCTATAGTAGGTAGGTAACATAGTCTGCTTAGTATTGTTCAGTTGACAGGGCAATGACGTTGGTGCAGCCCCCACTCGCCCCCCGACGGTCGACGCTCTCTAAACGAAAAAGGAAGCCAAAGGATAATCTATCATGCCCCGGGCTTGCCTTGATAAAAATGAACAATTAGACCGCAAAATCGATAACTTCGAATCCTGTTTCGCTTGAAACAATGTGATATTGGATTATGACGTTTGTTTAACTATTGGACTGAAAGTTTCTAGAATGTGATTTCGTTTAGATTTAAGGTTGAAGATAAAGACTTGTAGAATTTTGTCGTTTGAATTTATTATATTAAATATACATTTTAAGTCGTGTTTCTTTTGTTATTGTAAAGCGTTTCATTTTGTACATATTTTTTATGTAAACGCATTTTAAATATGCGGGTTCTTTTTAACTTTATTTTTTATTGTTTAAATTTGTACGTAAAATAATAATGTTTGATTACATGTACATATATATTTAGCACTAAATGTTCGGTTTAATAAAAATATATTTAAGATAAAAAGTATGTTTAAATAAAGAAGAGATATTCCCTTATAACAATTTAAGTTAAACTTTATAATAAAGTAAATAAAATAGAAAACAAGTTGTATTATCCGGTATGAAGCATTCGCAACATCCGAAACATTCAAGTTCAGTGTTATTGTATGAAGTTAAACCGTGAATGTTGCCAACTACTTTCTTACGGAATAAATCTCGTTCCGCTTCCAACATGACACTAAATACTTTTTATTGCCTGTGGAATAACTTTATTGCTACATATTTTCGGATATCTATCGTTTTTTAGATAAAAACGGTAAATAAAATAACTTATAGAAACTTTTGTTCTTCATAATGTTATCGTATCGTCGTATCGATCGTATTAAAGACACCAAAGTTACATCATATTTAAATTTTAATTAATAAATAAATAATTGTTTAATTAAAAATATTCTATTTCGTACAAACAATTGTTTTAACAATAATGTCACTTTCAAATAGGACAACGGAATTTTTTTAATTGAAAATTTTTGAAAGAAACATTTATGAAGTCTCGTTAGGCACGAAAGTTATTTATGTAATAGACGTCTGGGTGCATTACACTTTACGTTTTTGGAGACGGGGTGAGGCGAGTTCAGACGGGTGTATGAATTCGGCGGCGTAGCGGGTTCAATAGCCGGTCGTAGACCTACGCGCTACGCAGCTACGTGACATGTACTACCTTTCATTAAACGTGATGTTAGGATTCATTTACACCAGACGAATGTTCCTTATATCACCATATTATTTAATTATTTTAGTATAAAACAGAACATTCTTTCGTTGTTCTATGTTTAAAAATATTTTCTAGAACATTCTAAGCAAGCTGGCTTGATGTAAGTGGAGTGCAAGAACACTTGCTAAGAGCAATCGGTCTAAACATCTTGTACAAGAATTCTCTTTCACATTCATCTGCTTTGCTTTTAATAAAGGTGCGTTTAGACTTAAGGAACAAAAAGAGCTCTAACAAGACTTAAAACTTGTGTTTGATTTGTACTTTTTGTTATTTTGGTTGGCTTTCGTATATCTACACTAAAATATTAAGAAAGAATGGTCTTTTTTAGCTCAAGGCCTATGTTAGTTTAGTCTAAACGCACCCTTAGGTAAAGGTAATGCAGATATGAGCTTTGATATGAGGTTTCGTCTGCGGAGGTTTTATACATGACTGCGCAAGAGACACGGTTTCGGTTTATTTGTTTTTATGGTTTCAAACTTTTTAATTACCAATATTTCATGTTACAATGTAAAGGTTTTATTAAAGAAACATGTGTTTATTGAACACTTTTTTTTTAATTTACTACATTGTAGTGATAGATCGCTATTTTACTTAGTATTTTTTTATAATTTTTAATTTTTTTTTTATGGAATAGGGCAGCAAACGAGCCGACAGACTACCCGATGGTAAGTGAATGCTGTCGCCCATGGACACCTGCAGCACCAAAGGGGCCACAAAATGCGTTGCCGGCCTTTTAGGGGATATGGAGGGGGAATGGATGGGGAATTAATGGGGAAGAGGTGGGGAATTGGGCCTCCGGTACCCTCAAAAATAAATAAATAAATTTATAGTTTATCTAATTACATTGGAACAATTCAGAAAATAAAAACAAAAGAATGCTATAGCTTGTAATTTTCATGTAGGAATTCGTTTTATAATAATAATTAACATTTTATGGTTTGTAATAATTTATCTTTACTGACTTTATGTTAAAAGAAATGTAAAACTTGTAATTACAAGAAAATCCCGTAAAGTAGCCGTGGTCGTATGCCACTTACTCTAATAAAGTAATATCTTCTAGGGAAAAATGGCATACGACCACGGCTTTTTTACGGGATTTTCTTGTTTCATACTTTTCATTAGTCGGGTATTAGTTTTTGAACATATTTTTAAAATCTAGTTTTCGGGTTATGATACCTAACTGTTTAGAAGTTTTTAAAATTTAAATATTTTATAAATTCTTGCAATAATTAGGTGATTGCAAGCAAAGCTATGAGCAAATGCGAATTAAGTTTACATATTTGAAATGTGCTAACAAAGCTTTTTCATTTGATACCCCACACGACACTGTCAAGGTTTTTTTCTAGTTCTGTACTTTAAGTCTTCTAGAGGGCGCTGTAGTCAATTTACCGTTGACGTTATGTAGCTTATAACCAGCGGACGATTGAGAGGCTTTCAACGAAACCTCATAAGTCCAATTTTGATAAGTAGGCTAGAGGTTATCGGGAATTAAATGAACATACATACCCACATACATACGTACATACATACAGCTCAAAATCGTAAACCTTCATTTTCGGTTCGCGTACTCAGGTAAGGAATCTTGAATATAACATTACAAAACAAATACTAGATACTACATTAAACATATTTTATTAGGTATAAGATATTTCAAATCAAATCAAATAAAATAATTTATTTCAGGCATAAACCATAGGCATAAAACAACCAAATATAATGCAATCAACACACAAGGTATGTAACATTGTGTGTTGATTATTAAAACCTCATTTATAAAGATAGCGTATCTTTATATTTATTTGTTTATATTTACTGCAAAAACACTTTTTATAATATTATATACCTATGTAACTAAAATGAAATATCCACCATTTAAACGTAATACATATATAATGAAAAAGTTACATGACTATGAAAGTTTGTGTAAATAATATCGATTTCAGTTTTTGTACAAAACGTAAGTTACCTATATCCCAGTCCTACACAAATATGGCTTTAAGTTTCAAAAATTATAACTACAGTATAAGTATAAATTTGAGCAAAATGTTCTCGTTGTAAACCGAAGGTTATGGCGGAGGGGGACAGATAAAAGAAGGCTGCGTTACCTCTTTGCCAAACTAGATAAGGCCGTACTACTCGACATTCCCCCTGTGGTTTATAGGTCATTTGTTTTTTTGCTTTAAGACGAAAGATTTTAAAACGAATAAAGTATTACTAAAGAAATTTTGGGATAAAATTGAGCAACTCGTTTTTTGGTACCTCCTAGTTATTAGTGATTTGATTTATATGGTTGTATTTTTTAATACTAATTTTATTACTAATAAAACTAATATTACATACCTACTAATTGTACCAAAACGAATAGTATACAATACATAATAATTATTTATTATTACACAAAAGCTTTTCTTGATAAATATATAGGTACGATATAAACAATAATAATGGATTTGTTTTAATTGACATAGGTCTGTTTTGCGTATTACTTCAACAACAATAAATAGTGTAAAAGTACGTAACACCCTAAATATTTACTATTAAAGAAATACAAGTCACACGATAAAACAATTGTCACAAAAAATGTCTAACACATAAAAAGATTGAATTAATAATAATAATTCATGTTATACAAACTTTATAAAATCACATATCAAATGATCATAATTTAATATTGAAATTCAACGTTAAACTGAACTCAGAAGAGGTAATAGTAGAACACTCTGTACACGTATAGAGCGGGTTTATCTTAACTACAGCTGCAGGTTCAGTGCCTCTGGCTTCCTTAAGTATTTCGTTTTCATTTGCCGCGAGCTGGCTGATGAGTTACGAATGAACCTTAAAATTGTGATACTGTTTTGTTTATTATTTTAGTTTTGGCAATTGAAGACAACGCAAGTTGTTTTTATGCATACAATACTTGCTGAAATAATTTGTGTTAAAATTTTAATGAATAATCAACTACATTTAAATATTATGTGTGATACATTAACGTATAGAAAAATTTTTTTAATTAAAACTTTAAAACAATACATATCATTGTTATTTTGATGTAAATTGGTATCCCGACTTTTACTATTTTGGCGCGTACACACGAGAACGGACAGGCGCGGATTTTTTGTCCGTCACAGGACGTATGGAAATGTATCGCATGCCACACATGAACGTACTAAATGTCCGCGTGATATTTCATACAATTTCTTATAGAAAAAGCCCTTGCCATTACTGCAAAAGTGAATGACTTACTACAATATATACAAAATATAAAAGTAAGCACTCACTTTTGCCGTTATAAAAATTGTAAAGGCCGGAAAAAATCAGATCAAACATTTTTATTTGTTTTTAAAAAGCACCAATTTTATTTCAGAGTACATTAAATATGGCACAACATTTCCTATACAAGCTTAATACCATAATAGTATTTCACTGACTAAGCCTGTTTAAATAATGTATAGTTATCGTAAAACGCTCTAAGCTATTTGCTTTATGTGTAAGCCTCCACTTTGTGGCTATTCCAACGACCTACAAGGCCCTATCTGTAGTAATCATAGCTAAGGTGCGTATCTTTTGAATATTATAAACTGAGGAAAGGGTTCTTGGAAGAGGTATCAGAACCAAGCACATATAAATAATTCGAATTCAACAGACATGATACATATACACACATAAAACATTTATTATGCACAAATTTTAACGTTAAACTGTCTATGAATGAAGAATTGAAGACATTTTGTAATATCCATTTTCCATGAAAGTTAATTTTTCGTTACAATGATATGCAACTATGCAAGCTAAGCAACGATGTATAAATAATCGATTTTATTTAGATATTTATTTTTGGGTAATATGTATGTAATAATTCGTATATATTTCGTACAAACTTCTCCCTAATAGGAGGAGAGGCCTATGCCCAGCAGTGGGATATGTACAGGCTGTGTTACGTTAATTATGGAGTAATTATATAATAACATAGACAGAAAATGTTATCCTTAAAGTCTGCGAGCTGAATATGCTTTCAATCTTCTTTCAATCATAAAATGTAAACTAAATAATTCCGCTTTGTGGCTGATACCACTTCGAGTGTAACTTGTGTTCTAAAATGATAATGCATGAGTATTTCTAGTGTACCCTCGATATGTAAAATAATGTTTTGTTTCCCGATACTCTCGGTAATAAAGCGGCTAAGCTGTGGATATTGTTTGCTTTAACCGAGGTTTCTTTCGGATAATAATAGTTCGGTTTTCCTATACGTAATATCGTCTAAAATAATTATGTTCCTTTACAATATGTTATATAAAAAAATAAAAAATACAGAAACAGAACTGTATAACATAACAATAACATAATATTTTAAAATATATTTATAATATATTTTAATATATTTATAATATATTTTAACATAGCACTAGTCCTTTAGATGTTTTTTTGTCTTTTTTTGTTATCTAATGTCGATTATAAACGTTCCTGTCCGTAAAAATAATTCTTTTTGGAAAAAAAATATGAATAGATTGTTACTAGACGATACTTTAAATTAGGTATTTAAAGAAGTTTTTCTGTTATATTGGAAAGAGAAAACTTATGAACTAGTAAGAAGACTTAATTTTAATAAAAATGTACCAGTAAAATAATAAAGTTCACAATATAAGGCGTAATTCAATATCTTCGTATTTATTTGACTCGACTTCATTGCTCATTAAAATCTAGTATTTTATTTATAATAACATTTAACATTTAAAACGTTATTATTTATTGGATAGTATGAAAAGAATACATTTTAATTAGCTTCACTATCTTAAGTAAAAATCATAATTTATAAGAAACTCGTATCGGCATCATATTTTACAGTATTTAACACCTGCAATAGTTAAATTAACAGCCGGTTCTTGTTACTGGCCGTTGTTTTTACATTTTTTTCAGTAAAAAATTACATTTTTCCCTCACTATTTATACATACAGGCAAAACCCGTATAATGATTTACATTTTGAGACTTGGAATTTAACAGGAATATTTTTTCTGTAGTATTTTCGATCCACTAATTTGTTGTGTTAGATGCTCGGTAGACTTGTAATTTACTGTACGAATACTTCTGTATGCAAAATAAACGTGAACAAAGCTGCAGGCACATGCTAGCAATAAAAATGTTACGGACGCATGTTTGCATACGAATATTTAGAAATAATCGAAAGAATATATTTTCAGTATTCAGAATATATTGTAAGTAAAATTATTTATATTATTTTTTTAAAAGTCTACCAAAAATGTATTTAAACTGTACCTACTTATTTACTTATTGTTGCACGCTTAAAGCAGGTTTACGCAGGTGACAAAGTTCTATGTCAATTAATCAATTTTAATTAGATACGAAATGTGTGGTGGATGTAGTTAGTCAACTTTTAGACTACTATTTGTTCTCAAAACTAAATATATCAACCTAAAGAGCTTGTATAGATACAAAAAATATATATCTTTGAAACTAAACTAAATATTCAAATGAAACAATCTCAAAGTTCCGTCTCGCGTCCTGCAAACCGAAAACTCGTCGCCACCGAAACAAAATCATAAAACAAAACTAAAAAGACTTCTCTCTTTGTCAACCTTTAAAAAAAATACAACGAAATTTATTACACGATGTTAAAAATAATTGCCACAGCAATATTTCATACCCGTCCATACTGACCTATCAACGGATCTACACGGTGTTAAACGCTCCCCGCACGCATCGCGAGATAACGTCAACGCGTAACGTCATAATTTTCAGAAACAGATACCATCGCTTCACACCTCGATAGCGCAATCGTGTTCATCATTATATGTTGTGCGTATCATTATAATAATTGTGAGATTTGTAATTATTGCAGTTTTTATTATGCAATTTGTTGCTGATGATCGACAAAACGTTTTACATATTTACTTACGATGTTCGATCAAATGTGGCTAAGTGCACTTTTTTTTTACAACTTTTTTTATTAGTTTCATTTGTAACAAACTAATAGTAATTTATTGGACTTCGCGTCCACGTCGTTGTAAATTTATTACTTTAGTTATTTTAATTTTTATATATAATTGTAAAATTTATATAATTGTACATTTAATCATAAAACTTTTGGCTCTGTAAATTTTACTATAATTACAGCAAATTATTATTATTATTAGTAACTACATTATTACATTTATCTTTATGTATTTATACTTGGGTACATTATATCCATGTAATAAAATTTAATTGCGTACGTGTCTTCGAATATCATTAAATGTATTGTTAACTAATTATAATGTAATATATTACCTATTTCTTATTAGGTATTATGGCTTAATGTAATTAACGTTTAGTGGTAGGTATATACTATAACATAACCTTAAAATCAAATGAAGAGCATCTGTTTCATGTTTCTTTTTATGTAAATATAAAAAAGTAGGCTTACCTAGCTAGGTTTTGATAGTATTTAAAATAAAATAAAATGACTATTGGAATTTTACAAACCCACATGTTATTATAATAAAGATTATTATTAATTATTATTCATACATCACAATGGTTCTCCTAAAAAGCTTGTAATGTACAAACTAACAACAAAACTCTAAATTACCGCGTTACATAAAATATACAAATTGTACAACAGCTTTCAGATTACGCGCCAAATTCTGCCGGTTATTATTCGACCGGATATTTCATATTCGGCAAAATGCCCAACACGTTATTTGTAAAGTCTAGATTTAATCGATATCAACGTAGAATATCGAAAAGTCGCAATTTTTTTAATAGCTTTATTAATTACTAGAATTGATTCAACTTATTATATACGCTGTATATTTGTTGAAATACCATAAATATTAGGAAAAGTCTGCTCTTCCTTGTGATTTCACTACCTATTTGATTTCATAATAAGTCAAGAGTTCAAATCAGTTCTAACCATCTTCATATTTACAATCTATATATGTACCTATGTACGAGTATATTTTAATATACGAAAATAATTTAAAACGAGATTATATTTTAATAAACTCAAAGGTTTTACACGTTTATAATGGCAGCGATGTTCCCACAACTGACAAGCTAGCATAAGAATGCTGGCTCTACGGGAATCCTTTTCCAAATAATTAATGCGATAAAATAGTGCGACGGCGAGCGCAGATCGGTGCGCGTGACGAACGCGCGCGCACGGTCACGACGCATGCGCGAAACGACCGGAGAGGCCGCACGCGCGACCTCTAGCTCAACTAAAAACACGAATATTGTTTGCTATTTATTCTTGCACCTGTTACATTTCTCTTGAATATTTCATATAAGAAAGTAAGGTAATGCCTGTTAGGATTTGTTGCTTATGATTCGATTGTCGAAATTATGATTTGTTAACGATAAAGATAATATGACTGTACCTATCTCTTTAAGAATATAACTAACTGAATATTTCAAACTTACTCAAATTCTTCAAGTGGGTATGTACAATTGACTAAATGTTTGGAAAGATTTACCTATTAATATGATTTTCGAAAGCTCTCCATGGATACTTTTTTAGATGTAAAGAAAATTTAAAGAAAAATTGATAGGAACTGTAGCAATGAAAATGTAATTAATATACCTAGTCGATGTCTATTTTTTTGCAAATATTTTTCTTAGCTTTGTCCGGAAAAATATTATTATTATTAGTCGGAATAATATATCATTTTAATTTAATATAAATGAAACTTATAGGTCTAAAAGTCTAGAGCTTTTTATTATGACTCCTAGCGGTCGTGGGTTCAAAATTCACTCGTGGAAAAAAGTCGAAAAAGTTAGGCACTTGTTGCAACCTATGTCCCTATGCGCTAATCCTAGACCTAATATAGCATATTCTAGTAGGGAGTGATACCTATTACACTCAGAGTAACTTAGATTTTTGACTAAAATGGAAATAAATATTAGGCATAAATATTACACGTTGATTTTACAACGCTCATTAAAGCTATTAAAACAGACAGATTTAGTAAAACAACTTTAAGCTTAATACATCGAACGGGCAATGTATAGGGAATATGAGCAAAATGCCATGATAAGGAAGGAACGTGGGTAGGGCCGGCGTCCCGAGTCCCGACGTCTATTCGCTTCTATTTTATTAAATCAGGCCGGTGCCCGCTCCGTACGTGCGAAGCGGTTTTGTGATTCATTCTATGCAAAGTTATTCCAGATTTGAGTTACAATCAAAACAGGGTATTTACGTAATGCCCCTTTGGAAGTTTTATAGAAAATGAGGGAAGAAATGTATTAGATGTATCGGAACGTGTAATGGTTGTTATACAATTACTTACATCTAATGATATACATAGATTCCAATTATTCCTCGGAATTTCGTATGTTTTAAGACTCCTTCTTAGCATATTCCTGGACTTTTACCAAGGTCTACTTTATTCCAGCCTAAATTTTAACAGGTTACTGATTTTTACACAAAACAATTGCCCTCTGACTTCTGTCTCGGGGTTCAAAATGCACTCGTTCTAGTCTAAATGTTTACTGGCTTGCCCAAGACTTAGACTAGACCAGATTTTAGACTAGAATATTTTTACCGATCCGATACCGATCAAGAGTAGCGATCATTATCTGGTGATTGTGACTGGTGGTCCCAGTTGTTATCACAGTTTTAGGTGCTCTCACAGGCGCGGTAGATAGTCTTACAAGGATAAACACCCAAACCTAGGAAAACATGTTTGCACAAATAATAATTAGCCAAGTGCGTGTCGAGCCACGCGCATGAAGGGTTCCGTAGTTTCCCTAATTATCCTTACTTATATTATAAATGGGAAAGTGAGTTTGTTTATTTATAGCGTTGATTGTTTGTTCCGCTTTCACGCCGTATTTACTGAATCGATTGAAATGAAATTGTATAGAGGTAAAGTTTAAAACCTAGATTAAATAATAGGATACTTTTTATCCTGAAAATGAAAAGTTTATTCCCATTATTTCCCGAAGAAAACAAAAAATGACTACGTAGTATTAGATTTGTGAAAGATGGCGTTGACGAAATTTGCCCTTAATTTATGATAGATGGCGCTGGCAAACATTTCAATGTCAATAATATTATTGTTATCCCGTAATAATAAACTGTTCTCGAAAGATTACTAAACATTCAGACTATTATGTATTTTATTACATACAAAATATATTTTTAACGTGTTAAATATTATATAATATATAGTATTTATCATAAAATCTATAG
>DVVJ01000109.1:0-20230 GCA_018234505.1 Junonia neildi neildi
GAACAGATACATGGGAAACAACCTGAGTTTATCATTTTATTGTTTTTAAAACAATTTGCGATGTAATTTCACTGTCGAACATTTACAAGGTAGTCGAAAATACTATAAGACCTCTTCGTGGGGATGAAATTAGATTGGATTAGAAGGAAAGATATGGAAAGTTAGATATGGAAACTTAAGCCCACTTTGTTATAGTTATTACACTGAGGAACACAGCAGTAAATATTCCCTTTTTTATTTATATTTCAGCACCTAAATAATTCTTTCAAGCAACCAAATAATGATAAACAGGCTGTTTATCGTGTAACTGACAAGAAAGTATCTGACAGTATCTGTCATATTACTGGCATACGCTAGTTATGCGAGTCGCCGCTAGGGAATCTGCTCGTCGCCAATTGGTTGCAAGCTTATATTATAACAATGAAGTTATAAATATGTTTTATTTAAGTAAGTTTTACATTAATTTTTTCAAGTTTCAAAACAAAATAGAAAATATTTGAAGGTTTATATTATATTTTTAGATTCCGCCTAAATATTGCAAGAAAAAGAAATGCATAATCGAAAAATCAATTCATCTTTTTTATTAGGCTTGCAACGATTATTCGGTTACTATTGGGTATTCGGCATATTCGGCACCTCTTATGGTATTCGTCCGAATACCGAATATCAATTATGGATGTTCTTCTTCTGTTCTCTCATAACTTTTAATGTAGTTATCATAATTGGAAATTTGAAACCTCGTCGTCCGCTAGTTATAGGCAATGTTACATTACATCAAATTTCGTATGTAATATAATATTATTTTTTTACGTATTTACCATTGTATTAAGCAATCAATTATAGCACTTGTATTTATATATATAAGAAGAATATTTGATTGACGTTATGGAAATATATATTTTTCAAGAATAGATAGTTTTTATGATGTTGTTGTAGCCACAACGACACATCGCTACAAATGAGCATGAAACAATCACATGTGAACAGGTTTTGGCGCTAAAATCCTGCCAAATACTTTTGCCGAATATTCGGTTATTCGGCCAGGGGGCTCGCCGAATATTCAATATTCGATATAAAGCCGAATATACTATCTACTCGTTGCAAGCCTACTTTTTATATTGTTATTTTATGCCTTGTCCAGTCTTCTATGTCTTTGGTTTGTAAGTTCTAGACTAATTTTAAGACGTGGACTAGGTGCGCTAGGTAAGGAAAAAAAATATTGAGTACTGAACTGTACTGAAAAAAATATTAGATACTTTCAGCAGTTATTTTTTAGTAATAGTCATATTATTATTCGTGTTGAAATGTTAATTTCTTATAATTGACAAGTATAGGTATCTATATGAAATACTGAAGCCGCCAAACCTATAGACGTGAAGTTGTAACAGACTGTAAATGTGTAACAAATTGGAAGTACCTATACTACAGTAAGAGCTACTTTATGAAATATAAATACATTTTATGAAATATAAAATTTTCATTAAGCGTTTTAAGTGTTAGGACGGCAGGAAACAGCCTTTGAAAGCTTGATAAAAAGAAAAGATAAAAGTGTTTACTGACTAATTGCTTTATAATATGTAGTGAAATTTTATCATAATTCGAGATCTATGATCGATCACAATAATGTATCTAATCTTACAAAACTGATGGAAGCTTATTTAAATATTTTTATAACTAACGTGACCACACATTAAGACGTTTGGTCACGTTTGTTATAGACCAGGCTATTTTTACCAAGTAACGAAAAAAAAGTTTCAGTAAAAATTAAAAATATTTTAAAATTTAAAATCTTCATAAGATGCGCCATCTTGTGTAAATTTTAAAAATTAAAATAGTTTATTTGCAAAAAGTATGTGAAATTTTTGAAAATAGGATATTGCTATTTATTCAGCCAAGGTAAGGAAAAATATATTTTAATTATAATAATTTATTTTTGATTCGAAACACATTTATAAGGACATACTCTTGTGGAATAGTCCAGTTTTATCCTTTTGAAACATAAGTTTGTAATTTAAATGCAATTATTTTATCTATAGGTACCTACTATAAGATATTATAAAGTGGATAGATTTGTATTTATGTACATAATAATATAATATATAAATATGGAACTATGTATGTAACGCATAATTTCAAAAACTACTGGATCGATTTCAGAAATTCTTTCATGGTTAGAATGTTACATTATTTCTGATATATTTTAAGTATACCTATGTACCTACCTACCTACATTTCAGTACCTTTTAAAATCGTTGCTTAGTCCGTGCAAGGCCAAAGCGAATTGCTCATATTCATATTATATTTGTTTCTGCACCATATTTCTTCTGATTTGTACTTTATCAAAACTAATTTTTGATGTATTGTATACGGTAAATATTTTTCAATTTTCGATAGGCGAATTCCGTAGACGTCCCTTGATATACCATGTCAAAAAATAAAGTATTAAAGGTCAACGGCCTTTTTTAATTCTTCAATGATTCTTTATTTATGAACAATTTCTATATAACTAATATGAATATAACTAATGTCATAGGTTTTACATTTAGTCAAACGCAGATCTATGCTCGCAGTTCTTTTTCTGAGGTTCTTAGTTTTATAGTCAAGGGAAAGAGGATTAAATTATCAATAATAATAGAAGGTTCTCATTTTCAACTATATTTTATTATAAAATGACAAAGAATAAATCTAGAGTTTAATAGTGTAGTCACTTAGACGTTAAAATAGTGTATATATTTATATATCTCACATAAACTGTATGTGACAGACAGTGTAGCCATCAACAGCAGCCTGTTGGCGTTTACATAAAATAAACTTACACAAAACAATCATCAAAATACATCTTTAGATACGTGCTTGTTAAAGCTTGTTTAAATCATGATATATTTGATCTTCTATTTAGTGAAAATAATATTTGATAGATCCCTGTTATTTTTTCCAACGATTGGTCTTTGGCATATTGATTTAAATTACTGTTAGTTAAGTCTTAACAATTTGACGTATTCATTTATAAATAAGAGATAATGAAAATAATAGAGGATGTGCTCGGAAATGAGGATACAATATCATCGTCACAGGAACGATTTATAACTATTAAACTATTTTTATTTTACACACAACCCTTTAATTTGCACACCATTAATATTTTAATAATTCAACAAAAGTTCCTTAAATATGACAATGAAGATGGGTACATAATAGTCACTACGAAGAAAATATTTCCTCCTTTCCGTAGGTAGGTTACTAGAGCGACTACTGAAATAAGAATAGGATATTATCTATTAATCTTAACGATAAAGTTATCTGTAATAGGTCTATAATTTTATTTTAAGTTATTTATAAGGTCGTGTATTTACATTAATTTAACACGATTATAACTGCCACATCATAGGTCGTGATGATTCTATTGAACGAATATAATTATACATATTTTAGACTCGATCATCATAAAGTTTAGTGGTGAGAACCTATTAATTGGCAGTTATATAATTCATCCTAGATCAACGTTTCAATAAGGTCATGTTTCAGTTCTTTCACGCGTGGATAAGGGACGTGGCACGGACGAAGGCGACCCGCGGGTCGTCGTAAATATTCACACTATACCCTGTGCGTAATATTTCTTCATTGAATATTTATATAACATACCATTGGCAATATTTGAGTCCCTTACCCTTTCATTCGACAACCTGTATTTCATTTAAAATCACTCTAGTCCGTAGACTTGGTTTCAAGCGAGATTTGAAGGTTCAGTTTAGTAGTGTATTGAAACGTTTAAGTAGTTTAAATAGCAGCTGTACAAGGAAGATCTAAGATAAGAATATGTCTAGTTTATAGATGGTGTACAATCGTACATAATTTCATTATATTGTTCCCATTTAAAATTTATGAGTTCTATTTACAAATAGTTTTAACATTTTGTCAAAGGTAGGATAAATAGAAAGTAAGTTTATATTGCGTATAAATAATAATTTAATATCATTAAAAACAAATGCAGACAGGAAGTAAGTATAGAGGAAATAAAAAAAAAACAAAAGGAATCAATGATAATAAAAGTTTAATTATGAAATTAATAATAAGAATGAAATTAACCACACACAAGGCTTATCGCTAAAATAAGAAAATATATAGACGACACTTAAATTAAATTGAAAAATAAAATAGCTTGAAATTAAATAAAGTATTATATAAAGAAACCAGAAGCAACAGGGTTCTAGATGTTGAGACATACATGCGTCCTAGCCATACTAGTCACTGATATGTCAGCATTTACACATCCTTGTACAAAACATTTATTAAATTCCAACCAAGAAGAGGACGAGTGTATAGAAGCTTACCAAACCTTAAGGATTGTTGAAATGTGTGATATGAGAGGATATGTGTTGAGACACGTTAAAGGATTAGACACACGAAGTGAAGTAAACATTTAGTACCAATTACAATCGGCGCTCAAAGACGCGAATGTATCAATGAAATAAGACTCAAAAACAACATCCATATCTTTATCAACGCATAACTTTAACTAACAAATTGAAACAATGTTCGCTTACAATGAATAAAATTACACATACTGCGCTTAATAAAACTCTCAAATATAATTTAACTGTAACATTTTCATTAACTTTTTAATAAATGTTAGGATTAATTCAATTACATTTATCTAAAACAATGTGTATTGACTTTAAATTTGGCATCTCAATCTAAACACTGATTTATTTATTATTATTATTTTTTATTATATTACGATATTATCCTATTATATTTAAAATACTTCTCTAAACACATAAATCCCTATAATTATCTATTAGTCAATACCGATATTAGTGAGAAAGTTTTAGGCCACGAACGCTACTCGCGGTCGCTCTAGCGCTGCACGCTCACGAGTTACCTTAGTACGGTACAGTGGATATGTAATATCTTTTTTGTGATTTTGTTATTCAATAAATACATTATAATATAATTCAATTGCGATCGCTACCGACTCCATCTCGACCAGACCACCGCCAGTCGTTTCAAACGCAGGCCCAGCGTCAGCTGCACCCTATAGAAAAACATCTTCAAAAACGTGCAAAATATCACCACACCCTGGTCGCCTAACATTATTATAACCGAACTACTACTTACACGCTCTTATCGTAAATAGGTACTGATTAATACGATTTGTGTGATCAAACTTCTCTATTAAACCTTACATCGAAATGCCGATCTAATTTTTTTTAGTTTAACCATCTTACTAAGCTCTATTTTTATATATATTAACGGTACGTGATGTATATTATACATTTTATAATAGTGTAAATATGTGACTTCTAACGTCAACTTTAGGTTCGAATCGAAATGAAAAAGTATATCCTCGAGCGGAGGTGGCGCCGCTGCGGAACATCTTAGCTGCGGCGGGTGCGGACTGGCGTCCCTAATATCTATAGTCGCCGCGTGTGCAGGAAGATATGTATGAATTCCTTTTTTATTTTACATCTAAAATTAGGAATTTTTCTATTAAAATTTAATTAACATTAAATTGCGAACAGCAATGTTCCACTAAAACGTCACAATTCAGGTATCTGTTTCACGCATGCTTTGCCTAATCACATAGACTGGACGTGTAACTGAACACTCGATCTGGTCCTGACGCCGGCGCGACTCGGCGGCCGAACGTCTTCACAATAAATAAATTATATCTCTAACAAGCGCTCTACCAGAGTTTAGTATCTGAGGAATTTTTAAAGTTATTACGTTAATTACTTAATCCACGAACTTAATCTCTTTTCATTGGACTAGACGCATTTTTTAATTAATTTAAGAAGGCAAAGATGTGTGAAAACCAATCGAGTAAAGTGCGGAAACGTCTCACAGCTCGACGTATGTACAGGGAGTCGAGGGAGGAAGAATTAAACTAAAATACTGTCATGTTAAATGTAATGTAAGATGAATGTGTTTCGGAGGACGCGGTCTCGCTAGAATCCTCGACGACTGTTCGCGAACAGTGTGGCAACATCGAAGTAGTATATTGTATATATTATACTTATTGAAAATTATTCTAAAAATACGTTAACTCAACATCGACCACACTGTATAGTGCTAGGGGACTGCCCGATCGTAGCGAAATAAATAATTACCTATAATAATTTGCTTAGTGAAACGTATGCACGAGCATTTATAGTATGTTGTAGCTACCATTAATATAAATTAACATCAAAATAAATGCATCATGTCACTAATATGTCACCGAACATAACGTTATGTAGATGATATACCAACTAGGTTAGCGAGAGTCGTGATTACACTAACTAATCGAGAGATAACTAACGTAACAGAGCGGAACATTTTCCTAAACAACGAAACGGCAATGGAAGTACGCAGCGGAGGCTCCGGCGGGCCGGACAGACTGTTAATACCTAAAATATACTTAACCCTCTCTAAAACTAATATTGCACACACATACACATTTCTAAACGTAGCGTTTCATAAAAAATATAGAAAATGTGTATGCGCACAAAACTATAATTACTTAAAAATGCCATAATAAATTGTGCTGATTAAAATAGAGCATAAAATATATGTATAAAATATAATCTTAGAATATAATAACTGCAAATTATATATAAGTGATTAAGAAATACTTTTTTTTTAACAATGTGCTCTAGTGATGAATATAATGTAATACTATTTATCGTAAATAATCCTGTCATATAATAACCACAAAACAACCGAGGCGATGTTTAACATCGCGTTAAGGTAGATAGAAAGTTGCCAAAATTTCAAATAACTAGCGCAATCTAATTGCAATCTCTTTCAATGCGATAAATCGTTCGAAATAATACATCGAGAACACTGGAAACGATAACACTATGTATAAAAATATAATAGAATTACAAAAATACGGAATGAATATCACACAAAATATTAAAACGGAAACATCTCAAGCCGTACAGCGGAGCTGACGAGAGTCCATACCCTCGGGAAACATTACGGGTCCTAGTAGCTGCCGTCGGGGAACGATGACCTTAAATTATGATGTACAGTAACAGTAGTACGTATCCACTAATGAAATAGAGTTAGCACTAAACATCTATACTGATCCGAGTAAGCGTAATACAGATATATTATAATTTTCAGTCGAGTGAAGTTCTCGATACGTGAGAGAGGTACGTTGTAGTCGCGTCACCGCACGCAGGGCTCGGCTCACACGGCGCGCTCTGTGCGCTACTGCGTGCCGGATCCAAGTTCGTACGATTGGTCGATAGATATCCGGGCTACCGTTTCCTTGCAGTAGCGCTTAAAATGAATTAGTAATATAGTGTGGTGTATCAGAAGCGCATCAGAAGCGTATCGCGTTCATACACTCTAGAAACATACTTGTATAGTGACGCTGCATCAACACCAAGCGTGTTTCTATCCATACTAAAAGTATGAAAGCGGTTATTTTTCTGACGCGTACGACACAGCATACAAGTTTAACATAGCGGCCGTGTGAGCCGAGTCGGCTGAGAGTCGCGCCGGTCGGTGTGTGATATTCCGGTGGCGTTTAGATGCTCGACTTGGAGAAGGAGACCCGCAGGTGGTTGGACTCCGACAGCTGGTAGTTGTGCATCTTGATGAGCGCCGCCACCGCGTCGTCGATCGACGGCAGCTGCACCAGCGCCATCTTGCGGTCCTTCCTGGAAACGTTTGTATTTGCATTATTATCTAATATGATCACTATGGGAAAGACCACCCACCCACCAACCCGCAGTGGAGCAGCGTGGTGGATTGAGCTCCATAACCTTCTCACTAATAGGAGAAGAGGCCTATGCCCAGCAGTGGGATATGTACAGGCTGTTACTTTACTACTACATGCATGTACTAGAGATCAAACGAACATACATACATAAGTATACATATAATACATACTAGTTGACCGCCTCGGCTTCGAACGGGTATTCCCATATTTTTGAAAATTTAATAGAGTCTATATTCACAGGAGATGGTGTTATAGACCCTGGACCAGGGTCTGATATATGAAGTTTCGGAGCATATTCATTTCAAACAATCAAATCTTTTCTCCTTATAATATTAGTATATGTTATGCATCAATTAAATCACCACTAGGTTAGAATGATGTCGTTCTATCGAGTCAAAAAAAATATCCTGTATGCAAAGCATGAGAAATAATCCAGGCAATAGACAAAGCCTTGACGCCGGTATCTGATATTTCAAAAAAATCAACAAGAAATCATATACGCATAAAAATCGAAATAAACTTAAATAGTCAACGTTTTGTGAAAAAAAAACAGACGAAAAAGTTTCATTGAACTCATAAAAAATTCAATCTAAGAACACGATTCAGAAGAAAAAATAGATATATACTCACGGGAAGAACTTGAAGGCTTTGATCGCGAATCCCCTCTTAGTGAAGGCATCCTTGATATCGTCCTCGGACACCGTGGCTCTGGGGAAGAAACGGTTAATAGTTTAACATAAGAGCAAATTACATTTGTTCCTAAATACATGGCACACGACGAGACCAATGTACCTATTGATAAAATATGCATTTTCCCTACATTTCAGGTGAAATTGTTGAAATATATATATGATTATATACCTACGAGTACGATACAAATGCATATACATAATTCGGTTTCTACTAATGATTATAATTATTATTATCTATAACAAAACTCTTTATATTTAATGGCCCTAACACAAACATCCATTCATCTACAAAATTATAGCCTTTATAGATGCTTGTTGTAAGCAGGGATCGAACCCGCGACCGCTTCAGCCAGTTCCAGCGATGAAAAATTCGAGCGTAAAAATGAAAACGGGCGGTGGAATTGGACAATAACTTACGGAATGTTGGAGAGATGTAACGTGGCGCTCGGCGGGTAAATGTTCTGGTAGTTTTTGCTGCCGGGCTTCTTGAATCTATGTAGCGGGCTCTGCGAATAGTCCCTGTAATGGATATAGAAAAATTTATAAAGGTCATCAATAATTCCTTTCTATAGAACACGATATTCGCCGGCTAAAGGTATTTCGGTGTAAATTCGTTTTCGAATTTCGCCGGTCACACGGTTATTAAGTACCTATAATAATGTTATTTATAACATCGATTGGCTCAACACAAACTGTAACATATGAAATATTTTACCAACTCATAATTTTCGTTCACAAAATTCTTTTGAGAATTATCTCATAGATTCTGGAATAGGTTTAGATATTTTTACCCCACTAGATATATAGATAACCACAATAGATTTAGATATTTTTAGGTATAAGCTTGGAACCAGTCAGTAAATATTTGGGCACATAATTGTAGCCTGGTTAATTGTAAATACACTCTGAAATATCATTAACAATCAATCTATCTCAATTCTAAAGGACATGGGACATAATATTTTGGGCATTATCATGTATTTTTCCTCTATTTTCGTGTAAATTTACCTAGTAAGTCCGGCATCGGGTTGTCCCTCCTTGGGCAGCTGCACCGTCTGGTGCTTGCTCAGCATAACGCGCATCGCCTTGCCGAAGACTCGCAGCTTGTCCATATGCGTCATAGCTGAGGAATTGGAACATTGGCTTTGCATTAGCAGAAAAACTAATTCGAGAAACTTTCATAAAAAATATGCATTAAAATACTCAATTACTAACTCGACCTGAGTTCAATTTGGTGGGTTTTTACAATGGAACGCATCAAAAGCAGAATACTCTGTTGATAGTAGGTACGTAGATAAATATGTATGAACATACTCCTAGATTCAATTGAATCTTAAAATTAAAAACGAATCTTCCAATTTATTTCCCGCCGTTCTACTCTTACAATATGAGCACGATAAAAATAAAAGTCATACATCATTTATATCCCCACCTTGTTAAAGATAATGAATAATTCACGTTTAGTTATAATAATAACTATCGCACAAGTGAGTTATCCAGGTTTACTACTTCATACAATATGAAATGTAAGCAGTGGAAAACTATGTGATATCAGCATAAATAAAACACGTGAAATATAAACGTTATGTACTGAAGAATAAGGTCTAAAGTGTCATATACCTAAATGCGCCTGGTGAGGCTCCGCCATTTGAATTAGGGCTGAATCCTTTTTGTTGTAGAGGATCTTCACTCGCTGCACGTCACCGTACACGCCTACATAATAGAAATGCGTTACAAACCAAACAATATACGTTTTCGTTTTACTATACATTTGAGTGACTATCTCAACTGTGCCTTTGAAATAAGTCCATGCTTATTTACTACTTGTATCAAATTCAGATTTACATGCAAAGGTGCAGTTGATACAGTCAGGTTTGTTCTATCCTACGACTAAGCCAGTTACTACATTTAAACACAGTTGTAATCTAACGATATCAGAGAGGGTTTTTAGTACAAACAAATTTAATTAATTAAAAAAAAAAACATTGGTGAAACTGGACAGAAGGAAAATGATATAAGAAGAAAGTAACTCCAAGCTCTATTTTGGTCACGTATAAGCTTCCGATTAATGCTTAGCGGTTAACAGCATCGGCTTGGGTTACCGCCGGCCGTATCAAGCAGAGACACTACGAGTACAAAATACAGAATCCGATTGTAAACAACGGATAGGAGTTGTAAACAAATAATATAAATAAAAGACATAATCCATTACGGTAATAAAAATTTTAACAGGTTATTTTTTTATTTTTTACAGACAACTTCAATATGAATGTCTTAGTTAATAATTACAACATATTCTTTATTATGATAAATCCTTTCAAGATGTTCAAGTAAAACAAACCATGGAACAAGTATAGGGCCATACACTAACCTAGCTACAACTAAGACGTCTGAAAAACAAATTGTCAAGTTAATAAAAGCGTTTAGAATGACATCAGAATGGGTAGTGTTAACAAGCGTTTAACAAGCTTCGACAAAACATCGGATGCTGTTATCAGTAGAGAAGTCGAGAATGTTAGCTGACAATTTGTCTTCCAGGCGGACAGGGGCAGGAGTAATATTAATGTTTTAATATAAAATACGGAATGTATGTGCACACGTACCGAAAAGGGTAAAGAGAGCGTCAGGCGTGACCATCTAAAACAATAGGAAAGAGAAAAGAGATAGTATTATAAATAGTCGTAAAAGATATCTGATCTCATGTCTATAAATAAATTAGCAACTTATTCTTAAGGAGTTTTAAGTAGAATATATAAAAATGTAAATAGCCTGTAACGCCGAATGTATTAGTTCGAATTTATTAGTCGTCGGCGTTCTCTTAGAATCTTATTAAACCATACAACTATGTGAGAGGACGTTACCGGCTATTGTGTTAGCATATGCATAATTTGCCAATAAACGATTAAACTACCAAAAAGTTACAAAATAATCTCTCTACGTTCTGTGCCTAATAGATTAACCTAGTGGCACGCGTTTAAGTCTTTAACAAACTAGGATCGGACTTTTAAAATTTTAGAGCAATTGTTCGTCGGATCGACTACTCGTATTTTATAATATCTACATATCGTATATGATTGCGGGGCTACGTGTGCACTTACCTCCTCGTTGAGGTTCGATACGAGCAGCACGGTGGCGAGCGGCAGCGGCGGCGCGGCGAGCGCGCGTAGGGCGGGCGACGCCGGCGTCAGCGTGAGCGCGCCGAACGCCGGCAGCCCCACGCCGCCCACGCCCACTCCGTACGGCGACGCCAACCCCGAGCCTAATCCCAGGAACGGAGGCGCCAACACTCCACCTGTGTTATTATTTTTTGTACAGTTTCCACCCCCGTTCACATTATATCGTAATTTACGTAAGGACAATTGTCCTTTCATAGAGGAACAAAAACGTTAAACGTGGCGCCTAGATACACGAAATATCATCTGTTTTTCGATAAGGAACATAAGAAACTTTGTCTGAAAACCGCACCAAACGTCCCTTTTTTGCAGAGATCCTCAAATATAAAGCGATAGTACACAATAACAAAGCAACGAACAGGCTTTACAGGAGTAATCCTCATATATTACAACCCTCTGTGGTGCAATAGGGATTTATGATAAGTTATTAGTCACTGTGGAAACATTTAGAATTGATTATGAATAACAAACAAGACAAGGGAGTAAAGTAGAATAGTAAATGTGCTTTATTTAGCTCTGTTGGAAAAATATACTTTCTAATTTCTACGTCAGATGAAATACGTGGAAAAAATAGGTTATAATTATTATGCGCCGGTATGAATTTTACCTCGATACTTTTTACAACAGGATGAAAAATGTATTATAAAACAACTAGAGTACAGTCTACGTGAAAGTATATCATAGGCGAGTGAACGGAAGAGCGGTGTAGCAAGCTTCCAGGTGTGGGGTAGTATAAGACTAACTCATCCTGGAGGCGAGGGCCAAGGCGAGGCGAGCCCGCTGAGACATCAACTCACTGGTCAACAGCTGGTGCGCGTCGCCGTCGCCCGATGGCAGCGTGGGGTTGGTGTAGTCCCTCGACTTGTCGTTGTTATATTTGACGTTGAGGCACGTCATCTTCGAGTAGTCGATGCGCAGTGTACAGCAGCCGTTGTAAATGTTCTGACCGTCCAGGGCCTGGGGACAATTTTTATGATTAAAAAAAATAAATAAATTGGTAAATAGGTAACACACTTTTTTTAATTTTAAGACAAATTATTGTACGCTAAAGTTTATATTCATGTTTTAGTTTTAGACTTTCAGACTGCGGATAGGTATAAATATTTAAGTTTAAGGTGTTACAAAGGGTAGAAGAAAAAATATTCTATAACTTTTACGGAGTGTCGAAGTTTAAACAACGAATATCAATATTTTTAAAATTCATAAATCGCCGTGGAAAAAATATCGAAGTATTAAAATCTTTACTTACTGCGATGCTACCTATTTGTTTGTCTACAGTGCCTGCGGGAGCTTGATAACACCCCATCGCGATAGAAAAGAGAATTAATTAAAATGCAACAGCACTCAACCCGCTCCTGTGGGCATTATGCTTGCCTTTCACCGGCACAAAGTGTATGTACATGATAATTTTATAGCAAAAAGAAATATCTACAAGAATTTTCTCTCGAAAAGAAATAGCAGTATCTCTTATTCAACATCATTATATCAATTTTCTCCTTACACGTAGGTAACCGTGCCACATGGGATCTTCTACTATCTAATTTAGAAAAGATAAATGTTGCTACGGGGATTACTCCTGAGCAGTTTGTCCGCCGCAAATAGACTTTAATTTTTAACTGTTTATCTCTCTAGCAATTTCTTTAGGAACGCGTTACCGTCGCTCTGTTAATTCAAACGTTTTAGCGATCGCGCCCGGGGCTGTTCCTGCGAAACTGTTTCGTTAGTACTGTCAACTCGATGATGCCCGCGGCCTCGCCTTCGCTACGATATTATTAATTCAATCAATTAACGTGACTGTTTTCTTTTACAGGGGCCGTGAAATTTAATTTTAACATTACACAAGAAAATTAATTATGTATGAACTAATTCACGAGAAGTACGTTTGTACAATGTACATGACAAATATTTTATACGAGTTCATACTACCTCAATGTATATTATACATTCGCTCTCTACTGCTTTACTTTTAATTTCGCCGGTATATGCAGCCTTCATATAGCCCGGTCATAAAGAATACAATCGATCGTTACAAAAAGCTCTCTTAAATCGTTGATTAAACCACGCTCGTATTTCCTATAAATGGAGTTAAATTTGAATACCTTTTTACAATCCAATAAAAATTTCAGAGACGCAATGAATAAGTAAGAGTTCAATGTCGGAAAGCTGGAATATTGGCTGTAGATTTAATAAATTTCTGCTCTATATGCAAATGCGAACCCCTGATGTGTAGACGTGAATAGATTGGCTCGTTTATAGCTCAACTTATATGGAAATACGAAAAGCACGTAAGAAAGCGTGAAGAAGATCGGTTCGATACGTAATTAGTTTTGCAAACGTCACCCGAATTTGGTTTCGGCGAAGATTGAATAATAGGCAGGCGTACAAACGAAATTGTTTTGAATACATTACTTATGATATAAGTATTGTTTACGCGACCTATTTTTATTACCGATTTTAGTAATACGTAAAAAGTACCTATACATTAATGGTAACAACACTCAAGGTATCTAATTTAAGCAAGAATGTCAAAAGTAATATTATATAAAAAATTAATATTATATAAATAAAATATTATATAAAAGTAATATTATATATATAATATAATATTTTTTATACGATGTATAAAGAACTTTTATTATATTTTGATTTTACATTACCTGGGTTCCTTAATGAGCAGGATACGTCCTACATATAGGACGCATAAAAAGTTATTCACAGAAGCCGCTGTAAGTATTGTACATTGAGATATGACACCTATTTATTTTGTAAATTTTGATTTCAAGATATAATTACGTTTCAAGATATAAATATGGTACTTTGTCGAGCCTACTTGACATTCATTTTTATTAATTTATAAAAAGATTGGCAAATGGAAATTAAATAAAATATTATTAAAATTCACCGACTTACCGTATATTTAAAAGAAAAACTTTTCCTAGCCTTTTCACTTATCGATTTAACCTCTTTACATTAATATAAGAGCAATGAATAAATTTCCGCCATAGGTGAGGGGAATGGAAATTAATATTCTGATTAATTAGGGCATAATTATGGGTTTTAAAATAAGTAACAAGGTACTTATATACGTACAATTTACGTACCTATATAAGTAATATAAAAACTATACACAAAAACTATTTGGTATAGTTATTGTAATATATTATGTACAATTCTACATGTGTATTAATTACGTGTTGACTGCTGATTTGTAGGTATGTTCATATTTTTTTTAATTTTTAGGAAGCACAAACAATGAAACAAACAAAAATAGCGTTACAGATAATTTAGTAGGAAAATTAAATATCCTCCGAGGAAATTAATCGAGTTGACTTAGCTTTACTTCTTTTGCAACGGGGTAAATAAGATTCACTTAAACGGCGAAGAGGCCGTCACAGCAGCGAGACGGAATCATCGTAAGACGTAACAAGTGTCGTCCGTATCTCTTAATCACGTCCCCGGTAATTGTTTTATCTTTAGCTCGTTAGAACTCGTTTAAGCAAAGCCTTCTTAGAGAAGGATTAAGTGCGGTCCGCCTTAATCCACCCCCTGTTGCTAATTCTGGCGGTTTTTCCACGGAGACCAGATAAACGTTTTTGTTGGGGTCCTAGCTCGCAACGATTAATATTTATAAGAGCGGACATCGCTCAGATTGCTTCTATTGCCGGTGCAAGGATTACGTCGATGAGAAAATGCGCTTTTCGTTTTAGATATTTTTTTTTCACTGCATTTTTTTAAATATTATTTTGAATTTTTGCTTTATGTACAGTGACAACCAATTCCATTATTTTAAAATCTACATTAATAAAAAAATTGCTAACGTTCGTTTGTTTAAACTCGTAATGTAATCTCAAAACTTACATGTCATAGGTATTTATAGTCCATAGAAGGAATACCTACACGGAATAAAGAATAGGAACCGTGAGCGACAATTACTTTTTATACTAAAGCCTAAATGAAGAAAGTAACATTTATATCGTATAAAAGAAAATAACGTTTGAAATAAACCATATTGTTTTTATAAATTCCAAATCAATTTACGAGGAAGGAAAAAACGTCACGAACGCGGTGTACTTTAATTGATTGTATTAGGCGAGAAAGCACTGTTCGCTCGATTAGTTACAGATAAAGACCACTTCTCGACGGTCGGTGTCGGATCTCCGAAAACAAATACAGCTAAGTGCTTTTAACAATTAAATAAATTATTTAACAATTAATGAGAGATTAAACGGATAAACAAAATCTATCATCAATGAAAATAAAGTCAACAACTTTATTTTTATTGTTGATAGATTTTTTTTTCAATTCATTTCACTAAAAACGTACGGACGACGTAAAATATTTTATTCGCGTAGATTAAAGAAGGTAACAACTATTAAAAGGTGTTTTTATTTTATTTTTGCTGTCTAGTAAAAGTAATAGTTGTTAGATGATAAATATTAGTCTTTGCATTTAAATGTGCATAAATGCTGTTTATCCACTAAATGTGTAATTTAATTTACTTGATTTTGTGATAGATAGATACAACACTAGTCTGTCTACTCAGAAAAGTTTCCACATAAATACACAACAAAAAGTTATAAGTTAAAAGTTATATATAATGAAACTCATGATAAAGTTGCATCTGCTAAATCGTATCTTTGAATATCTTTTAGAAAATTAAATATACACAGTACAACATAATTAAAGTGTATTATTATTAAAGAGTAAAATAAGTATCGATACAACTTTTAAATTAACTGTGACAAATTACAGTGATAGATAAACAATAATTTCAAATATATCAACTTATAAATTACCTAGGTATATAGTATTTTTTATCCATAGCAATTGTAAAGAGGTCGAGACAAATATTAAACAAAAAAGTCAGTCTTAAGCGAGAATATGTCACAAAGGCTGAAGACTTATTTAACGTTTTATTATAAGCTAATAATTCCAATTTCTTTACAAACTACATATATTTTGTATTCGTATTCTATTTTCAACTATTTTCGTTCCATTACAAAATTTAATTGATGCTCCGCGGTTTTCCCTAATTGTTGGTGATAAATAGACAACGATCGATGCCACCATTGCTCAAAAACCGCTCCTTAATGCTCTCCCCTAACGAAACCCAATATTAGTGATTAGTACGCAATGTTGTTCTATATTGTGACATCATGAATAATGAAGTCGTCGACTTTTGTTACCGAAAGCTTGAATTGCCATTGTCTATGATTACTAGTATTGTTCATAGCAGAATGGTATTGTTTTACCTTCAATATTATAACTACTACGTACACGGAACACGTACCTAATTTATTAGGAAGGTGGCCATTGATGGAGACATACTTACTCGAAAGTAGTGCAATGGTTAGGAAAGTTGGTCTATTGGTTCGTAATTACAACGTGCAAAGCTCGAGACACTAATAAAACAAACCGTAAACAATGTTTGACACGTAACGAGGTGCCGCAGAGTGCAACCTGATCTCTGTTGACAGAACCGGTTGGAATCTAAACAGGAACGATCGGACTTGCAATTTGAAGCAACATTGGGTCCTTGCTGCTATGAATAAAGATGATACGAAGTTTAAGCAATAACAGCTAGTAGAGCGAAATTGCACGTATTTTTGTTGATCCCAAAGGGTGCTTACGAAACTCTTTTGTTGAGTCTAAGCTGCCCGTCTGTCCGTCCACCCAACCTATAAACATCTATCGAACCATAATAGCTATATATGTTAAGTGATTACTTGGGTATTGTTATGGTAGATATTCTTTTATAAAAAAAATAAACTTACGGTATGTTGGTTATCTCTTCATCTAGATTGTATTTAATCGGGTTTATTGAGTGCTCTATTTAAATAAACTACGATTAAATAATAATCCTGCCGAGAACTACATCCAAACTGATTATCAAGGGTGAATGAACACTGTGCATTCGTTGTAGCGAGAATATTACGAGTACAACGTATATGTATAATAGTTTAACATCTCAAACTTTGTAGATCTAGTCTCGCTTGCGTTTCTTATCTCATGATGAATGTTCTTTTAATTAGTAAAAAATAAACATTGAGCGAAAATTTAATGTCTCCGAGTATTTTGTATTAACAGTAAGTTTTAATTAAAGTTTAGATTGTAGTAATAAAATATACACTATGTCTGTGCGTTTATTAACTAGCTGTTCCCTTGCGGATTTTTCTGTCTTTATTGACACCGTCAACCATGAATGTATGCAACACAAGGGACTAGTCACAAAGCGTTTTTGGTATTTATTTGTTTTTAAATGAAAACACCGAAAAAAAATCAAAACCAAGAAACATTTCTAATTTCGATGTTTTCCTATTTATATCATTTGCTATTTTATTTTTACCAATTTAATATAATAACGTGAAGTTTATATTTAAACAAGACAATTTGCCAAAGAAACAACGTCGCCGGTATCACGTTTTCGGCGGATATGTTGTTTGAATATGTCTCGCGCTGACGGAAAAGCCCCGCTTAGTCGCGGTCGCGGTGCAAAGTGCAATTTTAAAATGTAAACAGAACCTTGCGTCTTTAACCCTATTCTTGACAGTGTATACGATTTGATACATCCAACTAAACTTATGAAGTTTGCTGGCGTCATTGCATTATTATATATTAAATAAATAAAAAATAATTAAAATACTACTATACTAAACACTCATTTATATACAGTATTTTAAGGTTTCTGATACGGTATAGGGTATAGGATTCTGTAACAAAAAATTCTTGCACAGGATTAACTAAATTTGATTAGAATTATAGTTTTACGTGTTTTGCATTATTAAAAATAATGACATATAGTTTTGCTCATAGAAGCAGAGCAGAACCAATAGACCATACAAACAAAGGGAACTATCTTAACGAAGATGAATCTGCAAAGTACATTTATCTACATTTAAAATTGTATTTTAATAACGCCAAGATTTTAGTCAATAAATATTAATGTAGTGTCATACTTATATATAGAGGTGTTAAAATGAATGATCGTCATCGAAAGTTATTGTCGCGATTATGGATGAGGCAGTAGAACAGAGGGCGGACCGAATGAATCACATTGTTATCAATCACGTGGTATTGATGGAGTGCTGTGATTTGAATTAGCAGCACTCTGTATTGTATTAACAAATTTAAAGAAAAATTACATTTTAATCCTTTGGTATTAAACAGAGAAAGCTACAACATGACAGGTTAGTGTTACTACTTGTATATCTAACAATATGTCTTTTTTGTATTCATTTTTCAACATTAAGATTTATTTCTATATTTTTATTTATACATGTTCGAAATAAGATTTTTATCGAGACGAATCAGTAATAGTTAAATTTTACAACGATATGTTACTCTAAACTTGTTGTAGGCCTAGTCACAAAGCCTACTAAATAAAATTTTATATTAATTGAGTATAACCCAGTGCACCGCGGATACGTTAGCTCGTAAAACACATTACCTCACATAGGTAACAAGAATTGAGCACATTAAAAGCTTACATTTCGTGTCTGCGCGCATAAGCCGCCCTCTGAAAAGATTTGATGGCGAGGTTAGAGATTTATGTCAAGGATCATAGAGTCGGGGATCGGGGGATTTCAGTGCTCCAACATCCGACTGTGCCCTTTGTGGTTGGAGCACTATCCGGCTTCACTTCACTTTGTACCTCTTACTCCTGCTGCCACTTACCTTGCGGGACGTTTCAATTTCATTTTAAGAAAAATTCGCGGCCAGTCCGTTGCCAGAGCATCAAACTCATGTGACGTATGAAATTATAGATTTACCGTAGCTATTATAAAATGTTTATGTATGTTTTATTTTTTGATGTTCCTGTACTTTTACACGCGTATATTTTTGTACATTTGCAAGTGGGGTTTTAAAAAATCTATTATATTATAAATATATTAATTTTATTATTATATATTAATTTTCATTATGCAATAATTACTGTTGTTACATATTATTAAATATCGTATAATTCACAACACATGTAGGCTATATTGCTTTGGACCAATCATGATATATTTATACTAACTAATATGATAAAGAACACCTTTGGATTGATTAAATACAAATACTGCTGGATCGACTTTAATCATTTCAATAACTTACACGAGTACAATGCTATACTATCACTAAGTAACAAAGGCCAAATTTTATACGTACACCCTGTTCCCACTTGTCGTGTGTCGTTTACGGATTTTATTCGTGTGTCGGCGTTTCTATTCATACTTACGATTTTTAATCGTGTGTCATCGTTAAAAGGAATACTTTTTGTACTAACTTTTGTCTTTACAAATTACATTTACGTTTTTTGTTGTTGGCCGATTTGATATATTGATTTTTAATTTATTTAAGTAGCTATAATGAATATTTTATACCGATTAATAAACCGATATAAAATATTCATATTAGTACTAACCTAGCTAAAAGTAAAAGACGTTTTAAATTGTTTAATCCAAATAAATATTTTTTCTGAGTTCTGAGAAGATTCTAAGTTAAATCATACCGATATATAGATATTTTTCGGGCCCGACATCCGACAAGTGTGAATAGCGCCATACATGCTCATAGGCGAGCGAGGTCTGGCACGATTTTTTTCCGTGCGTCGAGGGCTCGCAAAACAGCCGACATTTCTTGTCGTCGACGACACAAAATCGTGTTTT
>DVVJ01000110.1:0-20224 GCA_018234505.1 Junonia neildi neildi
ACCCGTATTCAACCTAATATTGTAACTAAATTAATTAAACTTGATACTTCTATCTACACTTACATGACAGAGAAAATTAATATTAATTTAATGTAACACAATTAAGAATATATTCATTATAATTATAATTATTAAGTAATATAAATGCGAAGTTTAGTATAATGAATAGAAAGCTTACAACTTTCACGTCTCATTCGCACGGTATCTGCGGCGTAAATTTTTTGGGGGTAACTTGAAGATAATTGGGAAAGTTTTAACGATGGGCGGTTTAATTTCTTTTTTCTTTTATTTATTATATAAGGAAAAAAACTAACAGAGTATACATAATCATTTCAGAACCAAAACTTTATTAAATTGCTAAAAAATTGTGTTTGTATCGGGAAAGGCAAAAACAAAATTTTTAAATTATATATTTTAAATCCTTCAATTATTTTACTTCTAATGCCGTTATTTTTAAAGAAGTAACATTCCATCTTCTGTAAAATTTAACATTAAATGCGGCCCTAATGTAAATCGGACATAGGAATATATTTCCCATAATTATGAGTATGACATATAATTCCATATAATGGAGGTAATGAAAGTGTTTCCTGGCCTAAAGTCCGAAATTGTCCGATACTGACCCCGATTTATACTATAGGTGAATATACTAATCTTTCATTTTCTATCATTTGATGATTGCAAAAATCATCATTTTACTAAATTTAATGAATATATCGAAGATTCCTCAGCATTAGAAGTTTATCAACCGCTGTTCCAGAATATCGGACGATTCTCTAAATTAAATGATACTAATTTCATTAGAGCCGAGATGGCCTAGTGGTGTGAACACGTGGATCTTAACCAAAGGTTCAAGCCCTGGCTAGCACCGCTGGATTTTCAAGTGCTAAATTTGTGTTTAATTTCATCTCGAGCTCGGCGGTGACGGAAAACATCGTGAGGAATTTCTTCCGGCACATGCAGGTTGCATGTGCCGGAAGAAATTCTGACACATGTATATCCACCAATCCGTAGTGGAGCAGCGAGGTGAATTAAGCTCCACAACCTTCTCCCTAATAGAAGAAGAGGCCTATACCCAGCAGTGGGATATGCACAGGCTGTGTTACGTTACGTTTTTTTTAATTTCAGGAAATTACTGAAGATGATTACGACCACTATAGGCTTGAGGCATTTGAGTCTGGACTATTAAACTGTCAGGCTGTCTATTCCATCTAATCACAAATGGATTTGTTTTGCCTTAGACATTGCACCATTTGGCGTTCTAGGCGACATTTTTAATTTAAACTTTTGGTAATTTGAGTTTGTCGCCACCAACATGCCATACACTGACCATTAGAATCACCATACCAAGGGCATATTCTATATGAGATATTGATGTACATAATGCGTTAATTACTTGGCCCGTATTCTCTATGTCACGATACGTAACGTGCCCAAAACGGATGACGTCATATCGTGCTTGTCAAACAATCTTACCATGGCATGTTACGTCTTCTTAAAACGGTATTTTGTAAGCACACGAAAACGTAAGGAATAGCATAGATAACGATATTCTTGTCTTTTTGGTGACGGCACGATCCGTTCCTATTAACAATCTTTCAAAAAACCAGTTACCAGTTTATTTTTTATTAATTTCTTAATTACTTATTTGACAGCATGGAACGCGCCACGTGTATACAATAACGTGTTACAACATTGAAATACGCTTTTATTTGGCATAGAGAATAAGGGGCCTTGTCAAGAACCGATAAAAGTCGGTTGCATTTTTCTGCGAACATCTTGTAAGAATTTTCAACCTTCAAATCAAATTCATCTATAACATTTTAACTGAAGGTTGAAAATTGTTACAAAAAACTAGGTATAACATTTTGCAAGTGTTTTGTATATACAATTTATCTCGCACTCGGCTCACGTGTCGGCATGTGTTGGTTTTTCAGCAGATTTCGATGTGTATCTATCAGTTTGTATACCAACTTTAAGTAGATAAAGTTATACATATGTATGTTTTAGTAGGTAGAGTTATGTGCTTATATTGAGAGAATCATTTCCTTATGGAAAGGACTAGGTAGGTATTTCGCAGTTTTTTTTTTTTTTTTGTATTTTGTACAATGTTTTTGTACAAAATACAGCATTTTTGTACCATCTCATTATGGGAAAGCAAAAGTTTCGAATAAAAATATTAAGACACACCTACAACATTAAGACAAGACTTGTAACTGTCATTTGGCAAAAATGGTAGAGATTTAGCCCTAAAATATTTACTTAAATAATAAGGGGGAAAATGATTTTGTTTATTTGTTTGCCTTTCACGCCATAATTAATGAATTGATTGCCATTAAATTTTGCAGACGTGAAGTTAAATAATAATATTTTTATTTGGAAAAATGAGCTATTCTCAAGGTAACTCCTTCAAGCTTTAAGGTGAGGTATCTTCTTGCCCAGACCAACAAACGATATTCAAGCAGCTATAGCCGTGGGCAATAGCTACAGTGATAATTAAAACAAAATTACTAAATCGACGAAGACAGCGTAAAACGCCATCAAATAAACGATTACGATTATTTTTTATTTTAATCACAGCACATATACGATCCACATATAATATATCCTCGATAACAAAGGGTGGTTTTCTTAATAGCACCGAGGGCGGGGCAATTCGCGGCGCACGCGACGTCGCAAGACTGATGGCGACCGGGACTGCGGAATTTGATCACCAATCATAAAATTATACGTTTTTTATTGCATGTTGGATGTAAATTGTTGAGAAGGCTTGAGTTTATAGGTTAGTTGAGTGTATGCTTTTGTGAATAAAACTACTTTAAACGGATTTAAATCGCGTATATTAATTATTTTTATCATCCCGACGTTTCGAGCACTTGATGATAACATTCGTCTATTTGAAGTATTAAAGAAACATTATTTACAACTACCGCCAACGATTCCTAAGTTGATATCTTGAATAACGTTCCGGTTGCACGCAGAAGGCAGTAAATAAATGAAGAAGGAATGATAAAAATAATTAATATACGCGATTTAAATACGTCTAAAGTAGTTTTATTCAAATGAAAACGTTGTCGTACACAAGAATTTGATTAATGAAATAAAATAAAGAATGAAAAAGACAATATGTAACTTAATTTATTAATAATTTAACTCATTAATTCAATATATTTCGTGTGATATACCTTTATGAAATAAAGCAAAGAAAAATGTTTAAAAATATCTAATTCGAATTTCTATAGCCAAAATTGAAACGCGAGCAAGCCGTAACTTCGTCGGCCGCCCGCCCACTAACATATGGCGTTTGGAAGCAAGGGGTGCGAGGCGCTCTTGCCTAGACTGCCTACCCCGTGTTTTAACTCGCCTAATTGTTTCCCATTTACATACATTAACAGAAAAAAAAACCCGCGCAACTGACGCTCGACCCACTATGTAAATACGAGCTTACATAGCCGCACGAACCACTATTAGG
The DNA here is from genome assembly GCA_018234505.1 of Junonia neildi neildi. NCBI lineage: Eukaryota > Metazoa > Arthropoda > Insecta > Lepidoptera > Nymphalidae > Junonia > Junonia neildi. The sequence goes on from DVVJ01000110.1 coordinate 3,473, forward strand.
GCGGCACCGCGCAACGACCACACCAAACGAAATTATAAAATTTAATAACGGATATCCACTGTCGTTGGCCTTTAATTTCTATGTGAGTTTTATAGAAATTTATTTTATGTCGTTAAATTTAAATAACTGTGAACGTGAATAAAAATGCATGCCTTAGACATATCTGATCCTGTTTGAACAGTTACTGAGCTAGACGTTCAATAAGTTGATTTTTAGTTCTACTTACTAAGGATAATACATAAAATTGCAAAAAAATTCAAAATTATTTTCATCGTTATAGTGTTATCAATCTAAATCGGCCACAATTAAGTCGGACATAAAACTAATGGCATGAAATTTTACTTTCCCAAAAAACCATGACTATATGATGTGAAGGCAATTAGATCACATCAATTTAAACGGTAACGTCTATTATTTAGAGAAGACATCGAACAGTCCATCATCATTCTTTCAATCCATTTACAAGCCCCTAATTACGAAACGGTAGTTAGGTAATTAATTGGCGGTGAGAACCGAAAACTAACAATGGTTGAGGCATTATGTTATATTCAAATCAGAAAACATGATGTGTAACGGTCGATTTATATAAAATTCTGGCTTTGAAATCTGAAACGATTTTCTTCATTTTGTAGTAATAAATATTTTATTAGATTGAACCTTTCTTAACGATTCGTGAATGTAGCTTCTAGTAAAATATACCGAACTACTACTTTATTCAAATTGGCTTTAATGTGTAGGAAGTTGATGTCTGGTGTACTTAAAATATTTAATAAATAAAATCGAATACGTGTGTATATGTGTGCATAATTAAGCTCGAAATACCTTTACTATAGTAAAATATAATAAATGTATTAAAAAAAGCAATAAGTTTAAAATAAATACGAATGCTGTTGGATTTTAAATGGGTAAAATATAAAATAAGGGCTCATGTAGTAGGAAATATAACAAAAACATACCTAGACATTTGTCAAAATTAGCAATAAAACAGTTGTTAGAACTTTGGGTTTCTGGCGCTTTAAAAAAGTTTTTTTTTTTCATGCATACATTCATGCATTTTCATGCATACCCGCAGAATTAAACATAAAAATCTTGCATACCTTGTACAAATAGGTACATAATTAAATAAAATGTACAAAGAAAGTATAATTTTTCATTATTAACGGTGTAATGGAAAATTTATTATAATTAATGAACGAAATCATTTTTATTTACCATTTACGAGTATTTATGTACAGTAGTAGGTACATGTGTACAACTAACATTTTTAAATGGTTCCTTATCAACATGCCTGTTTCACGATTAAAATTTGCGTGACGTGGTAAATATTGCATGACATTATAAAAATAAGCCAAGCTGAAACACTGCAAGTTTTCATGTTAATACGGTGGATGTAGGTCGGAATTTTAATAATATGACTCTAAACTAAATTTCATTGGAAAATAGTATAACAAACATGAATCAGAAACCATGACAAATTATGTTTGCTTTTCAATTGCTTTTCTTTTTTTAGTTATTAGTTAATTTAATGAATAAATCCAAAGATATCTGAGGATATTGTTATAGGTAAGTATACAATGTAATAAAATATATAATATTTAAGAATTACCAGGCTTGTGTTGAGTGTACTGTTTACAAGTGTTATGAAACTTTTCAGATAGGAAGACATAACGAACTCTGTCTGAAAATAGTGTAACGATGAATAAATTTTATTCTTTTATTAATTAAAAAAACAAACTTATAATCATGGAACAAAATTATCATAGAATAATTACAGTTTTTGATACGAAAGTCTCGTGAAATTAGGAAGAGTAGGTAGCAGTTACTTAGGCTTATTTAGATGTCACTTGTCGATAAGATTATATCATTTTATTAAACTAATTGGGCATATTTTTTACAATATAGACGTTTTTATTTGTTTGTGCACTTTGGTTATATGAAAAAAAAAATGAAAATAAATTTAAATTTTATTCTAATGTTATAATCAGCTTTCTATGCTAACATAAATTATTTAATGCAACACATACAAAACCTATTTGTTGCGATTAACTTTGTAAATTTGAAGTAGAGAAAAAGACTGTTTACATTTTACAACTTTCTTTTTATTGCGAAATGTCTATACCTACCTATAAACAGCACATGTTGTAAACTTAAATCTGAAACGTTTCAATTTGTATGTAGGAGGTAATATTTGTGTAAAATGTAAGTGAAGGAAGTGAAGTTTAACACTTGTGAATTAATATGAGTGTATTTATCATTCTCATAACAAATAATAAATTCATAAAAAAGAACAGGTAGATATAAAAATAAGGCGAAGAATATAAATATAGATACCTACATAAAAGTATATAATAAAGACATTGCCTGAAGGAATTATCTAGTTCCGATGATGTTAGATGGTTGATATTTTAATATGTAGGTTTTAATTTTTTGCATGTTACTGCTGAAAAACTTTACATACAACAATATCACATTTTACCTTTAAGAGAAGAAAGTTTAAGCAGAAATTGGGTATTAAATCAAAAACTGCATAAAATAAAGCAAACATTTCTAGCGACATAAAGAAAGAGCAATTGAGACATTCGTTTGAAAAAAGCAATATTTTCTCATAGTACCCTCACTACAATCTTTCGCGTATTGTATCAATCTACCGTTGCCCGCACAATGGCCAGCTTATCAGGCATCAAACAAAGGCTACTTACAACTGTTCTTAATCGTCATTTCACATACGGTTTCCACTGATGAACGTTTGTCTCGGACGTGTGTCTAAACTGTGTAGATATTGTTCTGAGATACAGCCTGCGTTAGTACCGTGCGCAAAATTAAACTAGTAGAAAGTACGCAAATGATGTACATATGTAAGTATCAACGAGGTCCTCTATAAAAATTGGCTGCAAAATCATTTAAAAACTATTACTGACCGTCTTAAATCTATTCCACAATTGTATTATGTATGAATATAACGACAGGCGTGCTCTACCAGTACATACCTCTAGTACGTATAATTTTCGAAAGTTTTCGATAAAGTAATTTTCGATCGCTATACTTGCATATATTGCCTAACAGTGATCAAAAATTTTCATGTAAACAGAAATAGTTCACGTCAACGAAATCTATCGTAGTGTAATAGAAAATCGACTTGACGCACTTTAACATAAATATAACATTGAGGAAATGTTTCGTCCGTTAACTGAGTAATTCAGGACCCTAGCTTCCTTACCCAGTACTTTCTCCACATTTCCTCCCTTATTTCTTTTTTTAGCTGGCTGTATTACGTGATGAAACTGTCCATTGGCAGCATGGATAACTAAATATCACCTAACCTACCTTTATCCACTATTTTTAAGTATAACAATACATTAATTACTGTTTTTGTTTCCTGAAACATTCAATTTCTTTTTTACAATATATTTTTATATTAAATAAAAAGAAATATAAAAAATTGGTTACCTACTACATATCATTTAATTCTTTATCAAATTTTTAAGCAAAAACTACATAAATTCGTCTTATAAAATACCAGACGTATTATTCTCAAGAAATAAATTAATTCCTTTATATATTGGTAAAAAATATTTACTTAAAAAAATAACATACCTAATACAATTTTTCCTATCGCTCCATTTCGCAAATGAAGGTAGCGATTTAGCTCACTTCGCAGTCTGCACTAGACACAATGGGTTTCGGAAAGCGATATGCATAGATATGCACTAAGCGGAGCACATGCAAATATGCAGATTCCTGGCCCGCACACACTAATCTCATTCCGCTTTCCACACTATGTGTAGATTTAAACCTGGCCACTTGCGATTTATATGTTGGCTCTTTATTTTAGATCTATAATTAGGTAATTATATAAAATAGATCTTAAGTATTTGTAGGTATTAACTTATTAAGCACATATAAAAATGCTTTCAGTGTTTTCCTGTTAGTTGAATAAAACATGGCATCAATTAATACATTTTGCTCGCGGCTTTGTTCGCTTTTATGTTACTTTCTTATGAATGCATATTTGCGAAAACTATTTATATGTATATAGTAACATACTCGTATGTCTTTTTAAACTCATCCACTTAAAAACTTTCAACTTTTATAATATGACATTAATCAAGTCTTCACGAAATATTGGTCTGTTAACTTAATTCTACCTACGTATACCTACGTAAATAATAACTATCGTAACCCGGTAGGTACGTAACTATTTGTTTCTTCGTTTCAAACGTCTATGTAAAAATCTCTACCGTTCACTTTACATATTCACGAAGCATCTTGGGCAGTTTATTTTTTAATTAGAAGCTTTTCATAGGCTGGCCTCAATCAAGATATAGTGTGTTCGTGTGAATGGCCTGCGCCGTTGCCTCACGCATCGGGGACTGCCTCACCGATTATATGCAAATGAGATGTCATAACACGTGAATAATTACAGCCAGCCACGAATCGCCCTTTCGGACGAGCCTCACAAATTGGATTTACGTGAAAAGCGAGTTTTAACGGCGCGACACGTATTTAACGTTGGCCACTCGCTCGGGGTGGGTAGGTGGGCATAATTTCCACGCGACCGCATTATGAAGTTACCGTGACTTACCATAAACTAAAATGTTCCACTTTTTTTAATTTTATGTGCTATATGTACATATGTGTCTTATGATGATAACATTGTCTAGATTTTTTTATTAATATGCAAACCGAAATAAGTACAATGAAAATATTAAAACAATTAAGATTTTAAGTAAGAATCTTTGTCAACTTTAAGATCAAAACCATATCATAATTTCTAACACTTATAATTTAAAAATTTTTAATTATAATTTCTTATATTTTAATTTGTGTATAGTTAGTAATCAGTTTTATTGGATAAAAGTTACCCAAGTACTCTACATTTTCAAAACAAAGTTTACATATGGCAAGACTTTTTAAACGGCATCACTACAACGTTCCGATGTTAAAAACCATCCGAAGTAAAGATAAGTAAATTTAATGCGCCTCATGTTTATTTCCACGCCACTTTTCACGAAGCGCCTCATGGAAATTGCGACCAACGTCGGGGGGCAGCGTGACCAAGCATATTGCGTTAAGGTGCGCTCGGGTCGTTATGCTAATAGACTCCTTACTACAAAAACCTTCACATGAGAAAATGTTCAACCATTCAATTTTGTACTCAAACACAAACGTATAAAGTTCATTTTTAATCGTAAGCGTTTCTTGTTACATCATTAGGATGTAAAGAGATGGTAGGAGCTGCGTGTTCGCCGTCTGTAGTCGCGATAGCGGGAAAATGGACGGTTGACTACGTTTATGGCTTAGACGCCAGTGCCTCGATTTAAGGCGGATACATGTTCCAGTAAATACGCTACATGTACGCGATAAAGGCTTATTAACGTTTATTTTCTAACAGTTTCACCTCCAACACATGTTTGACAAAATGACCAAAAATTGAACTCGTACGAAGAAACTTCGACACTTTATCTTTGTTTTTGACATTTGACATTTGACATTATGAAATTAATGTCATATTTTGGGGACGCATAATCTCGTTAATGTTTTGACCAGAGTATGCATCAGGGATTGACATTTTTATACATCCAAAGACGACGTCAACTACTGACAATAAAAGTCTACTCAACATCAAAAGGGCCAATAAAACGGTACTATATTTCGGATTAACGTAAGATTTATTCACCGAACTAATTAAGTTGTCGATATTCGATGTACCTATATACCGTATTTCACTCAAAATCATTTTAATGAATACCTTGTACAAGGTTAACGAAACAGTCCTTGAAAATAAAGTCTTTCATCTGCAATCCAATTTTACCACTTATTGCGCTTGTATGTAATTCATTAAGAATATTAATAAAACGTCTTTTGTTAATCCAGTACAGAAAATGTTCTCAGAAAGATTTTTAATATGGGAATTGTATCGACGAACACACGGTGCTAGTAACAAAGAGGAATTGTTGTTTATAAGTATTACAATCCCGTGTAAAATACAAACAACAATGAAATCACAACAAAACTACGGAAGTAAATGTGGTTTTGAGGTTTTACACTTTAAAGAAACGGTTCATACATATGTGTGTCTACATATAATAGCTTTCATGACATTTTTGTTTATAGGATTCTTTTATAGAGGAACGAAGAGATAATTGTAACTATAATAAAAAATATTGATATAATATGTATTTATTTCTTAGTATAGCTACGTTAAAACTTTTAATATTTTAGATAAGGTAACTAAACTAATACTACTTTTATTTTTTTAACATAACTTATAAAATATCAAAATATCTTTCTTACAACGTAAACTAAACATTTATTGTGCTACTTTTAATAATAAAAATAATATAAATAAAATTAAGTACACGTATCAGTTTTAACTTTCGTATCGAGGCGTCCAACCATAAATCACGGAGCAACGCCAGCAGCATAGACAATACTGGTTTTTGTACATCTTTTATTACACGATGTTAAACGGAACCTAAAGTAATTTACAAAACCACTAAACTACCGCTCTCACACCGTGAATACGACACAAAAGTAAAAACGAATTGCAAGATGAAGCCTTTGTGGTTGCGACGTTTGATCTGTAATTAGGGTATTTAATAGCATAATGGCTGTAACGGTCCCGATCTGATAGCGTCGTATTTTTTAAAGAAACACTTAAACGTTTTTTTTAAGCGTGAAAGAAAATTAAGTGAATGCGTGTCCTTCAAATTTGTCGAATCGGCTAATAGTGTGATAATGATGCTAATAGTTACTATGATGACGGTAATAATTGTGAAAAACTATTGTTACGCTTTCTAATCGTTAATTAGGCTTATTGCTACTTATGCAATATAATTATGTTTTAAAACTAAACGATTTAATAAGCGTGTAGCACTCTATATTTATCACACGTCATTTATCTAACGTCACTCAATGTCCTTTTATAAGTAACTAGCTTTTGTTCGCGTCTCCGCCTATGTGGATTTCAGTTATGGGTATCTATTCTATCTACCTTCAGAACAAAATTCTTGAAAGTGATTCAGGAGCTTAGAAGTCAAAACATATACCTATAGACAGATTCTAAAAGTAACTGATAGATTTATAATACGAATACGAATAGTTTATACCTTAGTATTATAAAAAACGGACACAAATAAAGATAAAGATAGGTTTGTATTTGTACCATACGAGCACAGTGTTTTTCGACAATTTTAAGTAGGACATATCAAAAACGTATTTCAAATGTGTCGATATCATCTAATCTAAAACATATAGGTACCTCTAAGTGTGGTTCTCCACCCTCTCAAGTGAAAGTTACAATAAATAAACGGCTAAACAAAACGAGGATTTCGTAAACGTCCCCCGTGAAATGCCGGACATACTCACAGGCAGGTGTGGTCGCGGCTCGACGCTAATGAACACAATGAAGACGTATTCCATGCCGTATCCGGCGTTGATCGATTGATTTACTCGCTGCCACCGCGCCCGAGCTTTTTGTATTCGAATGTCACTTGCTATTTGCATATCGGTGACGACTGCCGGGCGAATATCGAGTACGAGTACCCAGCCCACGTTGTACGACTAACGTCTAAATCCAATAAGAAGGGAAGAAATAACGACTTGTTGAGACCATACTAAATTATTTAATGAAATTGAAAATAAAAAATTTCAACAGTTTAAGAAAATGTACTTTAAAATTTCCAGCTAATTCACGCAAATTATTTTGCTACGAAATTATTATATGCGGCTCAACTAACTAATGTCAATTGCTATCTAGATAAGAACATTATTTTTGTATCTATTCCTTGTAACATACAAACGTCATATAAAAATCATAATTCATTTATTATGATTTTTATTTGACGTTCCAAAAACCTTAAAACACAAGACCAAAATCCCCAGCCTACGCACAGTTGATTATGTGCTTAGGCAATGAAGACTTTTTACAAAGCTTTGGCATTGTAAAAAGTCATTAGCATTTAACACTTTGCCATTGACACATAATCAACTCACTCTAAGTTTTGACATTTGATAAACCAAAGCAAAGCAATAATATCACGAGTCCCAATAGGTGGCATCACTATGCACAAAGGCAGTATTTAAGTAATATTCTAATTGAAATCCATTGCGCGTAGCACGCAATAAACACGACATGACGACATGTGACGAGATATCGTCATTGCAACAACAATGTGCACTTTGCGCAATTGACTACTTTTATCAGATGTCAATTGTAAAGCAATAAGCTGCACGCATTCAGCTACTACTAAATAAATGATAAAATACTAATTCTCGGTACTGTGCAAAAACCTTAATTTCAAACCTACCTCTTCATTAATTTCCTAAAATTGAAGAGTAATCGTTTCTAAAAAAATTATTACTATCATTAACAATGATAAGATGTCTTATAATTTCATTCACATTTAGTTCATAGAAACATTACGGGCTTAGTTTTTCTTAGAAAAAAAAATTTTTCAAAGTATTTTTAATTATTAAGGTTATTATTAAGTTCAACCAGGTGAGTATAACTTTTCTTTTACTTGCTATTTATTCTTAAAGTTTGTCAAATAGACAGTCAGTCAGTCCAGTCAAAAAGTTTAACTGATACTTCTTTATACCTAAACGAACTCGGATATCTACTGTAATTTGCACACAAAATTTGTAGCCTAAATCGTTCATGAGGTCTTCAAATGATGCAAGCAGCTCAATCATGATTAAAACAATAGTTAACACCAGATTTGACACATAGAATACTGATAACTTCGCGGCAAGTCTTCATTATTTCTCATCATCTACAAAGGCATCAGGCAATAAATATTACACGTAACTTAGACATAACAAGGAGTTATACAAAACGATGTAAGGATATGTTAATTTGTTGTCTGGACGATTTAGCGCCCCTCGGTATCGGCAACATTTGTAGTTTAGCGAGGGTCGCGTATCTGGGATCTACATATTATTGATACCACTTAGATATTCCTTTCATCACTAAAAACGTTTAATGACCTGAATATGTATGTGCGGTTGTATAAATAAACGTTTAAAGTATTAATTAGGTAGATCGTGCGATAGAGTAAAGTAATTAGGTCCGTATAAGCTAATATAATCTGAATAAATATTTACTGAAGGGTCTTGAAGTGTAACAGATGTGTACTTAGAAGCTAACATAAAACTATTGTTTTTTTTTTGTTTTCATTATCTTATTATCGTAATTTACTTACTAAACTATACAAATAAAATAATTAGACTTACAGGTAACTTAATTTTTGTCACAATTTTTAATACAATTAGTACCTATAGGCGTATAATATAAACCTATCACATAAATAATTATAAATTAGTGACAAGAATTGTCAGTATTGGCACTTGCAGTAAGAAATATGTTATTAGAAATATGGCAATAGAAATACACGAAACAGTCCTTAGGAATATTTAATACGCCATATTCTTGGCACGGAAACAAAAAGGACCTATTAATTATTTATGAAAATATCAGTTTAACCCTTTGATTATTTTTGAACGCATTCGACCCCTTAACTTACTTTTGACAAGCTGCTAATCATATTCAAACACCTTGCGATATTCCGATGCACGGCACTTAGAATTTTAAAATATTAACCCAGGGCGCGGGATCACTCGGAGATTTGAAGAATAAAAAGAATATGATGGTAGTTAGACAGGTGTATTTACGCCGTTAGAAATTATTTGATTTGGTAATCATACTATTCGTTATATCATTATCGACATAGGTTAATACCAGTGAATGAAAACATATTTTTTATGATAAAAGAAGATACTTTGTTTACTAAAAAGCCATTTTTTTTTTTTTTACTAAAAATTAAAAAAGAGGCTCTACATTAAACATGATAAACATTAACAGCTATACATCGTAGTCTATATTGATGCATTAAAACCGTCTTACTAAGTCCAGACCATGCAGCGTGACGGTCAAAAATAATATATTCATACTTAGAATTATCAGCAGTAATAAGATCTAAATGAAATACACAACTGGAACGTAAGGGCGGAGTGTTTGCGCGGCAATTAAAAACCCATCATGCGAGTCTCCGAAAGAACTCGCCGTGACGATCGCTACACATATCTAATATTTAATAATTAAAATAATAAATGTACATCGCCTATGTATTGTTAAAATCTTGATTACACTACTTCCTTAAAGACGGCAAAGAAAAGAATCGACCATATGGCAGCTAGTAGGTATTTCTTTTTTATTGGGTTTTAATGAGTAGGTAAGTAAGTACTGGCGAAACTACCACAATAAAAGAATATGAATTTCGATACTTGCAATATAAAATGGATAGTTTGGCTAATCTTAATCATCATTTTGTAACTATATCAAAACAGTATGGCTTGCGGTACCTATAGCTATCGTAATATATTAAAATACTCAACTTAATGTGGAAATGGTTATTTTTCAGTTTTGAATTTCATTTTCATACAAACCATTTTTAATTATTTCGTAAATATTATTAACATACAGTAAACTATACAGTAATTAATATACAGAAAACAGTACAGTACTTTTTATCTACAAACAAAATAAAAACATCAAAAGTTACAACCCTAAACGACAATAAAATTATCTAATTCGTTTCACTCGATTCGTTAGAAATGAATTATTTTTTCATGCGACGTTTTTCGACGTTCCAAAGAAAGGTATTTATTTGCGATGGAGAAGATAAACTCAAACAAAGCAACTGCCACATCCTATTGTTTTATAATGTTATGTGAAAATTCTTTCATTCCAAAGCCGATATTAAAATGTAACGGTATGTATAATTCTTTTTTAATTGGTTTGCTGTAACGTATGCAGTTCACACAATTTCGTTGGCTACTTAAGTTCTGTTATTAACAATTTGGACAAGATTCGTCTGTATTTGTTTTCTTATTTTCGATGTCAGTTTCCCAATAGGCATAACGTTAATTTTTAATTAATTTCAAGTGATAAAGTACTTAAGTAATTAATAAAAGCGTGTTAAACGATTACATTTATTAGCAGTTTTAATTATCAATTCATTAATATGCAACATTTGTCGATATCATTAAAAATGTAGAGCTATTTCTCGGTGTATCTTTTAAGACGCCTAATGTTAACTCAGCGTTTTTTTTTTCAATTGAATACTTGGGTTAACCAACAAAGGCAAGCTTAGTATTGTTAGATTATTTGCTATGTAGTTATTACCTGCTTGAATGTACGCTTATCGCCGCCGGCCAATGGGAGCTGCAATAAAACGCTAATTGTAGGGGAATGCTCGCCAATGACTGAGCATTAGGGGCCGAGTACATAAAGTAAATATATCGTGACCGGAATCTTGGTGATTTCTTATCGTTTATTTTATGTACATGTTATGTATTTTTTCATTCGTATGTTGATTAACCTCAGTTTACCATATTAGATAATTAAGCATTTAACTAAAATACATATTTAATTTTATAATATTAGGTAGGCATATTATAAAATTAAATACGTATACAGGTATTATAATCGGTCATATTATGAAAACCTAATAAAATACTCTTAAAACAAGCTTTTTAAAAATATAAGTGGGTTTATATCATACGCAACACTAGCTACGACATAAACATATCCGGGTTACTCGAAGATATACAAGTATTTTCAACGAATTTGAACACAAATGAACAGTTCAAACCGTGCAAGACCGTCGGTCTGTCTCAAAGAGCAGTGACTTTAAATTTATGCTAATTGTTTACCGTAGCCTATGTGCACCTCGACACAAATTATTATGCTAAAAGAACAACGCAATAGACCACAGACTTTGTTATAAATATGCCACAAACATTAAACTTGCGAATACAATTCCATCGCGAATGTACCTAGTAGTATATGAAGCCTTTCCCCAATAGAGGAATATAATTGAGGAATATAATTGATCTTCCGATCACTGACGTAATTGATTTTACTAAAACTAGACTAAAATTACGAACGAAAGTTGTAACTTTATAAATGAATCATAACAATAGAATTTAATATTACCTATTAATATTTATTGACATCTTAACAGTTTCGCTGTAAGACAATTTCAGTAATTATTTGGTAGAGCTAAGCTTTTAACAAATTAGTACATTCTACATTGCATAATATTATACAGGGTAATAAGAGTTTCCTAATTTATCATAATAATAATCTAGTTTTGTTAGAAAGGAAAACGAAGATATAGGTTTTTTACCTTGAGAAACATATATTTGTTGTTAAAACTTTTATTTGAGAACTTATAAACGTTTATTCAACGAACGTGATCTATGAGATCCAGTCTATATGTTTCTAATTCTGGACGAGACGCTGCACGGAAGCCCGCTACTGTGCCTCCATTGTGGCGGCACTCCTCAATTAGTTACCACACTTATTCGTCGCGCTTCGGGCCAAAGGATGCCGCGGCTATTGTCACCTGTCCACACATTGCGCTAGCTGTACTTATACAAATGTATTTGAGAACCTAAATAGTTCATCGCAAAGCTTATTAGCTATCCTCTAGAGAGACAATCGCAATACTTTTCTTGATAACTGTCAGTTTGTCTTCGAAATTGCTTCTTAGTAGCCTCCTGCCAAGTTCTCCCCTCATTTATTTTGAAACTTCTCTTATTGTGAAGAAAACGTTAATATCAAAATCCTTGTAGTGCATTATTCTGATTAGAATACTAATTTTAATACTCACATTATTTAACCTACATCAAATATGACATTTAAAATCCGAAGATTTTTAATAAACAACTATTCAATAAGAAAATACATAAATCATAAAATCAAGCAAAGCTACACTGAATCATCGTCAAATACCATTTTCATAATAGTGTGTATTATAAAAAAATAATTTACGACCTCCAAATAGGCCAACAATACCGAGTAACGTGTCAAAATACGGCCACAAAGCGAACACGATGAGCATTCAAAGGACGCGGTTGGTGAAGGGGTCACAAAAGTCACAATGAAGGATCTCCTCCTAAGGTCGATTAACAAAAGATGTCGCCTGTTGATTTAACACAAAAAATACTATGAACTTCTGAAGCAGTTAATAGGGCTGAGGCACAATGGACTCCTGCGGTGGTATACTTGAATGACGACCTCGTAATTTATTTAATATTCGTGTCACTAACAAATTCTAAACAAATTCCTTTTGAATAATAGCCATAGGAATACGAAAACAATTTTCAATTAATTTGAAACTATAAAACAGTAATAATGTTAAGTTCGTATGTAGTTCAATTTTAATATTATTCAACGATTGTCGGTAATATTTCAACCTCGTTAATCTCCTATTAAAGCTGTCATAAACCCTGTAGCACGCGAGTGGATTCCAGCCGAAGAAAGTCATGCACAAACTATTCGAGTTAGGAAAAAATCGATCGTATTTACATTTAACCGGAGCTATTTATCAACGCGTTTGTGTGCACAATACATCAATAGCGCTGCTCTAGACAATCGCCGATAAACTGATAAAGAAATGATACTAATATGAATAAATGTTCAGCGATATTTTAATGTCCGCTATGTTGTAGTGGAGATGGAATCTTTATAATATTATTTAGGTATGCATACAGAGGAAAAAAACTTAAAAACAATAAGTCGTTGGTTATAGGTAGATAAAAAATATGCGGATTGTCTATAATATTAATAGTTATTGTTGTTCTTTTAAATTTTCCTAAGTAAGGATGTCTTGAGATGTACCTATACCTAATTTACAATATTATATTACCAACCGTTTTTACTTAAGATGAAATCAGTGATCTCAGGATTTAATGTTTCATTTTGCTATAATATTTAATTCTATCCTAAATATTAAATCTCATTAAAACTGTAGATGATTCTTAATGTTAATGACCTACTTCTAACTTGATGGCAAATTTAAATTGTATAATCTTTAAAAGTCAATGCCACCTTTCATTTTACAATTTAATTTTGCGGTCTGCGATATATTAAATCTTATTCCATACTATTTAGCTCTTAATCTGTTCAAATGTGAGCGCGCATAACAAGTGAAACTAACAAGCCGCTAGAGGTCGCTAAAGCTAAATTATAGCCGCTAAGTAATCACTCATCATCGCGCAGCATTTTACGCGTGGTCTGACCTCTTCTAAATCTCTACACGTAAATAAATTATCTCCTTTGATACATGTCTTAAAATCTCGCTCTCGTGAAGCGATCATCCCAATTTTGGTATTGTAAAGTATCATTCTTTTTTTCATTGTTCGGGCGACCGAAAATATATGTATGTATGACTAGGCACATACTTTATCGGTTTGATAGAGTATGAGCCTAGTTATACATATTAGGCTGTTTAAAATTATTTATTTAATACATTTGACATCTTTATGTATGAGGAAATGTGAGAGAAGAAGTAACTGGAAAAAATTCCTGACCCAAATATAACTTACTGTTAATGCAATTGTTAAGCGAAATTTTTTGTCAAGATGATGCTGTTACGTACTTTAACCTGTAAACATTGATCATGGTACAAAAAGCCCCCGAAATAATGTTTAAATGCCCAATTTCAAATAAATATTGTTCAACAAATGTTAAATAGGAACTCTATGGGGTTAGAAGTTACAACTGGATAGGTTTAATGATTATTATTACTGTTGCTGTAACTCAATATCGTGGCCATAACAATACAACAACAAAACAAAACAAAACAATACAAAAACAAAAAAAAGTACAACGATATTGTACAATAAATCGTTGACAATGTTGCGTAAACTCAATGGCTTAAGCAATTTGAAGCGATCAAAATCGAACATTCTAACATAAACTTAAGCTTTCGCATAACTTGCTCCTCTGCTGACAAATATGTGTAATTCCGTGTAATGCTACGCTTGCCCTCTTTCATAACTGGCGGCATTCGTGTTAAATCTTAGGAAATTTATCAAGGAACCGTAATAGCAAGAGTAGAATAGCGAAATTGAACGGGTATGAACTTTCGAACGACACGAGTTAGGAATTAAGTTTGACAGTAAATAGAGGTGTAACTCAACGATGTTCGTGCGCACGAAGGGAGTATCGACAACATAATGAGGCGAGGCCTGATTGCCGGTTCGATTCGCGGGAACTCACCGTCTATCGCGGTTCGCTTAGAGCCTTATTAATTGTGTCATTATCGGCCAGGAGGAGTACTGTACCGTAACGTGACATGTCAATTCGCACACGAAGACAGTCGTGTATAAACGTAATATGCACATGTACAACACTTCTTACTGAGTAAGTACACTATATTTTTTTAAGAATGTTTTTCTTTGTGTACAATTACGTATGTATTATTTGCTTAATGAATATATAAATATTTCGCTTGATTAAAAGCTTTATATTATTAGAAGAAGATGACCAAAAACGTAAACTTTATCATGAAGTATTAATTTGAGAAATAATTACTTCAACAATTAGGTATTACATAATTATCGACACTTTAATCTTCGGAATATTCTCTCTTCCATCTTATTTTCTTACTTTACTACACATTTCGAAAGCACTAAAATATGTCAATTTGTAAGTGCAGCGTGATCGCCCGCCAATATTTTAGCCGTCACTGGCAAAACGTAGAATACAAAGCGGAGAGCAGTTTAGGAGAGCCGGCGCGATGAAGGCTCACTCATCGGGTTCAAAAGCCAACTATGTAATTTGCCGCACTCGGGTCATAACCACAACACAATCACCTAATGGTGCTCTAGAAGAGCTCTATAACTTTTAAGAGGAAATCTTAAAACATGAAATTAATAAACATGTTTTTAGCAACTTATTAATTAAACACTATCTACGAGTAAGTAACGCTGTCTGTCGCATTTCATACCAAAATTCTTCGAAAACTAATTTCGATAGAATCTAAATTTTAATTGTTCTTTTTAATGCGTTAACCAAAAACTCACGTCGATTTCGGAAAACCAATTCAACAGACATAGGTAGCGTTCATAAAATTTCCACGTCGATTTTATCAGCGAGTCTTAATTAATAACCATTTCTGTGTTTTCATTCCATTTTATACAAAACAGTAATAATATTTTAGTACTTTGGTTATTCTTGTTTCGCTTCTTTATTATCTAAGTCTACACCTAACTGAGCAAAGATCCCATAATCGACTCTAATCGCGTGCTTGCGGGCAAAGCTGCAGCACATTGCAAATTTTACGTTCACCTGACATTCAATACATCTCCAATAGAAATCGCAACTTTATGCTTATTATAATAAGGATGAAATCAGGCGATCAGGAACAAAAGCATGACAACTGGGATATGGTTTGGAGGAAATGGCATATCCTACTCGCACTGAAATAAAGTCGAGGTTGGAACAAATTTCCTTTATCTCTGGGTGCATATTAAGCAGGAATCAATCAAAATAACATGCCAAAATGTGTTTGTGCCCACCCGAGCCTACAAATCGCCTCTTTTAGTGTTATTGTCTTGACCCTAATGACTTGCTTTACGGGCGATAAATGAGTATTAATTTTGAAAAGCTTTATAATATTTTTTGCAATATTTATTCGCTGTTTGCTATTTAAACATTGATAAAAAGAAAAGCGTAGTAAATTAGGTTTTGTTGCTTGGCGACATTGGATAAAAAATAAATAATGGAAGTAGATTTTCATAATTCTAACTAATGTAACGTTTCCTCTCCTAATAACTTCTTCGCCATATTGACAATGTTTACAATTTATCTTTTACCTACGTTTTTTTAGGGTTCCGTATCTCAAAAGGAAAAAACGGAACCCTTATAGGATCACTTTGTTGTCCGTCCGTCCGTCCGTC
>DVVJ01000111.1:0-20174 GCA_018234505.1 Junonia neildi neildi
ATATGTAATTTTTGTGACCAATATTTCAATTTTCCATTCAATTTTCTAGCTGGTTTGGTTTCTATCATGACGGAATAATATGGGTTGAAGTAAAACTTTTCCTTAGTAAATTAACCTTTATTTAAAACTAGTTCTAAAATTGTGGATATTTCGTGTAAGAATTATACAATAGCTAAATAGTTAAATTGAGTATCTCCATTTTGAATGATAGCTTGAATTGGTATTTTTCTTCATCCACCTTTAACATTTGCAATGCCTTAATAGTTATAATTATAAGGCGATCGAAGAAAATCCCAGATTATTTACAAACATATCTTGGTGAGATATAAACTAAGCAACCCGTTATAAATACACTTTCACTATAATTTTTTACACTATAATTTTTTCGCCTTATTTCCAGTGTATCTCCCAGCGGGCTTATGGCAGGATGGTATCGACGGTTCCCTACGTAAAGGAAACAGATGGATGCACGAATACAAGGTGCCGACGGACCGAGTCGCCTATTTTCTGAGAAAACCCGACGATTTGCGTTTCAAATGAGCTGATAGTTATTTATAATTACTATTGAGTATTGAAAGTGATAAAGTTGTAAGGTAGGGTTGCCAGCTGTTTTTATGGGACATGTAGGGTGTCTGAAATTTGGATTTTGGGTTTTATGGGAGTGCCTATAGTGTGATGTATAAAAACATCGTGATTCATTAAAACCATTAAATCAAAGTTTCAGTGACACTACGATAATTTTTTGGTAAGTTAAATAAAAAAATAACAATAATTTTGATCTCTCTGTCCTTATTTCTAGTACTGAGACGGCAAGTTTACATATACAATAATAATAAAGAGAAAAAAGTCTTCCCTAAAATGTCCTAATTATTGCACCAAATAAAAACAAAAAGTAAAAAATCTTGTTAGATTTAGATAATTTTGATAGGTTATAAAATACTTTTGTCTAACAAGAGTGCAAGTTTTAAACGTAAACTGTCGTGTTTGCGTTTTAATAAATCTCTCGCGATCTTCATTACGTTTGTTTGTGATTATAATTCATATACTTTTGCACCCAATACTTAAATAAGATATAGTGGCGTTTAATGTTCGAAAAAACAGACAATGGAATATTATTAAATTTTCTTGTACACAATTATTAGGTACGTATTTTTTGTAAACGCAAATGTCTGTTTTTTTAAAACTTACACTCTATAGTAACTAGAATCGTAAAGAACCTTAAGTGTTCATGTTTGATTAAAATCGGTCCAGTATTTTATAAGATATTCACACATACTCTTTCTATATTTTGTATCCATTTTGACTATTTAGTGTAAAACGTTTAGCTATAAGCTAATTGTGTCATAATATATTATAAATTGTGGAATAAAGATGTATTTTGGCATAGCCATAATGTTTACATAGGGTTGCCAATCGTCTTTTTCCCAGGACTTGTCCTCGTTTTTGGAACAGCCCCGGAATGTTATTAAGCAGCATCCTATTTTTTTAAAGATCGTCTTATATTTTTTTGGCTACGTCTCACTTTTTTCTGGATTGCCCTGGGTTTTCAATTTTAACCCTAATTCCACTTTGTACATTGCAACCCATTGTACACAATATGCCGCCAAATCGTGATTTTTTTACACGTCGTAATTTTTCACGACGTCAACATTGTAATATGTTTAGAATTTTGTAATAAAATTGTACACTCAAAGTAAGCAATAAATATGTATTATCCAAAGCAAGCACCAAAATACGAAGGAATAAGTACAGTATTAACACCAGAACAAGTTTTATGTATACGACTTGTATATAAGTTTTAAGTAGGTATAAACGTAAGAAAATGCATTTTCACGATTTCGAACAAATAAGTAAAGCTTAGTGATATAAAACTTGTATATGTATAATAAATAAGCTTATGTGATTTACTATTTTAAAGTATGGGTCCAAAATATACTGCTCTAAGTTTGACATCATCATCATCATTGATTTCATTGAAAAAAAAAATGATTTTTTTTATCCTAGGATTTTACGTTATAGACATTTGAATGAAATGAATCAACACTGTCGTCAATGTTAATGGTTGCCGCTATGCTAAGAAAACTACAAAGCCAGAGTTGTAAGTTTAAAATAGATCAATGCCATAAAATAAGTTAATTATTGTATTTTTTTTAATATTTAAGGAGAATATGTATGCATTTGTTTGTACGCAATCGTTCAGCCTAGAGAACTTTTACTTTTCATTTTTGCCTCTGCGATTGTGTACAAATATGACCCACGAAGGACAGGACAGAAGATGACTTTTTGTCCATGAAAATTGCTGTGACTTTGGGCGTCACGAATAAAAATATTTTTTGATTTACCCGTCGACTAAAGCGGACTAAAGTCCTTCGTAGGAAATCGTCAAACGATTTCTAAACCATTTATTGCGAAAACTACCTTATTTTGTGACGTATAAAGTCTATTTTTATGTAAACAATCTGTCCTGTCCTTTGTGTAGAACGTTACTGTAATATATATCTATAGTTATTTATTGTAATTATTAGAAGTAAGAGAACTTCTTTCGCTTTTTCTATCGTGATGTCTCTTTGAATCTAGTCCTGTTGTAGTTTTTTTTCAATAATATTTGAATGTTTCTCTAAATATATTAAATGGAATAAACGCTAATTTGTTGATTTTGTAGTTTTATTTATTAAACGAGTGGGTAGAGAACTATCTTTATATTAAAATATTGGTATGTATGTTTGTCTATCAAACTGAATTACTCTTATTTTTATTTGATACTGGTGTCTCGAACTTTGCCCTATATAGTTTTTTAAATCGATTCATTGGTCAATGAAAAAGAAGCGGGGAGATATGGAGAATATGGGGGGGTGGACTCCTAAAATGACTATAAATAAAATCAACGGTAACATTTTGAAATATTTTTTTTATTACTTTAATGATTCTCACACCAAACACGCCGAATGGAGGTTAGCGACATGACTGATACAATGAATGGTATTTAATTAGTTTTTAATATTAATTTACATAATACAGTAGACGTTACAAATACCTAAAGTTCCACGAACGGATTACATCATTATTCAAATTATTAAATTATCATCGAATATCGAAAAATAATGCAAATTAAATTTTATTATATACCACCAAAACATTCATCAGTCTCTTGCCATCTAGCGTGTTATATTCCCGAAATAAATCCCGACCTAATCTTAAAGCGAAACAAATATATAATTTAGGAATATAATAGTAAAGCCGTGATTTATTTTGGTAATATTTTTAATACAATATCGCCCTAGCAGTTGTTAGCACCACATATTACGCAATCTACTCATACCGTAACCATTATCCGTCGACTGCCGTATACATCACGAATTTAATACGAGTAACATTAACATATGATAATTAAAATGATTTAAGCCGATCGAATCAATTAATACATAGATCATCTTAAATTTAAAGAGATTCAATAGCGAATATAATCACGAAACGATTCATGATTCAATATCATGTAACGAGGCAATAAAACATTTGGTAAAATCAACACAAGCATCCGTGATGAAGAATACAACATTTAATAATTTTGATAATGATTTATTTCTCAGAGCTATTGATGTTCACTAAGCTGATACAATTCTTATTTTAATAACATTTTAATATTCCTAATATAATATGCATTAATTAGAATTCTAGCTATTAAATACAATAGTAAACTTTTGGGTCAGGCTTCGTCCAGCAAACTTGGTCGCTGGCTAAGAGTAGAAAGCCGAGAAAGACACCCTAACACTCAAAAAGCAAATGATTCAAGATCGGTGCATCATCTAGAAGATATAAAAGAAGATAAAAAAGAATCTAGTAATCATGAAGATAAAACATAACTAACGATAGCAGAAGAAGAGTTTTTAACTGTATCGCTAAGCGAAAGCGTAGAAGTTAAGAAAGCAAGTCTGAAATCAACGCTCGAGGATCTTAAAAGCGATGCACCAATTATGAACCACGTAAATTTAGATATTAAACAAGATTCGCCTCCCTGTTTCGTCCCAATCAACGGTTTATAAGCATTTCACGTAACAGAGAACATAATTGTGCTCACACAACTAACACACAACTCAAACACGTTAATATCGATAGTAATAATCATCATATAACTATAAAATAAGTTCACATTCTCACAATATTGGTACATATAAAATAAATATTTTGTATACAATTATTTATGTATCTGTTAATGCATTTTTTTATTTATTTATGTTATTACATTGTGCTGGTGCCATCAATTATACAGAATCATTTTCACTATTTTTTAATTATAGTTAGTTAGTTTGGCAAAGAAAGCGATGACAGGCTTAGTTCGGCTTAACTCTATGGATGACTTAAAATTAATTGACTCAAAATCTTCACTTGAATTGGCGAGTAACGAAAGAAGGATATTTTTTTTTAAATTCAAGGAAAGTTTTCTTACAGCTTATCCACTAAACTAGATGGTAAAATTTGATGATTTCTTTTTTATCACATTCTCTCACACAACTCGAATGTAACGGTAATTTTCAAACAAATATTCATCTAAAGGAGGAATCTATACACATAGATTATGTATATAATAACATTAAATCGAAATCAAAAGATAAAAATTCTATAAATCAATTTACATAGGAACATATAATACTAATACGCATTCACATGTATTTGGGTTAAAATCGACTAGAAATTTAAACTAATCAATAATATAATACCAAAAACAAATGATTATTGCCAAACAATAGTAAAATCAGAGATTCTGTTATAATTCTGTACATGACATGAGTTAAATTTAAACAACACTCACTTAAAATATATCATAATCATCGCAACAAGCAGATATCAACTTAAAACAAAGGTAAATATATTGTTTTATTTGTTTATAATTCTAATAAAACATTTATTTTAATATGGAGTAAGCTCTCTATCATTTTAGGCTGATCGGTTATCTAGATAGACAAATAGCTGTATTGTGTGGGACGCGATAGTTTCGGTGCATTTAGGAACGTATCAAACGCAGGCATCATTTGACAAATTCCATAAATGCACTGAAAATAACTTATTAATGTTTTTGATTTGTACACTCTCGAAAAGGTCCCAATGAAATGCGATGGTCGGTGTTGAAGGAAATATTGAGGAATCTACTTCCTTCAACCGTCGCATCGCTCAGTCGTTTGTGGTCGGAACAACTATCCTTGTCTCCTAGATCGGTATTGAACATAATGACGTCATCTCTATCAATAATTAATAATACGTGATCAGTGCAAGCGGCACTAGCTCGTCGTCTGACGTTTCGGAAGCGTCTTCATAAGACAATTAGTAAAATATACTCTTTCAAATATATATTTCAATCACATTACAAAACCATTCGTTTTATTCAGATGAACATTATAATCGTCCTTGTTTTTATCGTTTATCAAATAGAACTGGACACAGTTTCACTTATCACGTCCGTTACAAAGCGATTCGCTAAAATAATATGCAATACGTATACAATATTTAACAATACGTCCTATTAAGAAGTCAATGCTTTAGCAAAATAATTTCATTTTCAAAAATTTAGATATTTCGCACAAGCGGTGTTTTTTTTTTTGGCTAAACAAAATGGACTGGTTTCGCTAAAAATCGTGTATAAAAGCACTACTGATTGTATAAGACCAAATTCAAAAATATCGTCAGAAAAATATTTTAAATGGCATGTACTATTTTTGTCAATGACGCTACTAGAAAACAGTTTTTAGAAAAAAATGGACGTTTTTGTTTTTAGGTCGAGAATTTGGTTATTGACAATCGTATTGGATGCGGTTCAGGACTGTCGTTTCGGGATCGACACTCGGCCGTTAAACACTATACACTTGATTAACTTCTACGGGTTTAGCAAACTCCACAGCAGTCTGTCAATTGCATTCTATCACATAGTCTTTTACTGCATCTATTTGCAAACTATCTCATACGGAGTAGCGTCCTCCAAAATAGGCGCTTTTGAATGCTCCTTTCTTTATCACAGCCTTAATTTCCTACAACAATAAATGACTCTTTGGTTCCCCATTCAAAAGTACCTAATTTATAAAAGAGGATCACTTCTTCGATGAGAAGGCTACAAATAGACCCGACACCTAGAATTCGAGTCTATACGCCGCGCATGAGGTCTCGTGGTCTTGCAGGTTGATCGTGCAGCGAGATGCGGATGGTGATAGATCGATCTTGTATTTCTCCAATGCTTCCTCGTTTTCTGTCACCCAGTAGCCAAGAACGTCGGTGTCGTACGTGGGAATTATCGTGACTTCTGCAAAAAATAATACAAGTTAGTTTTAGATTACATATCTTAGAGAATTTCTTTAGTGTACTATTACGTTTCTTAAAACGCAATCTTACCTAAATCTTTATTTTCCCATGTTTTCTTAGCGTCGAGGAGGGCATTGTAAATTTCTTTCGACGGTTCCGTTCCAGAAAATACGTAATATCGAGCCCGAACTCTTTTGAAAAATTCAATAGCGGAATAATACGAATTGCCATGATGAGGAACGTATGTTAAATCCATATAAATAGGCGCTGGCGCTTTTTTCTTAGTAGGTGATTCCGAAGCTCGTTTCGCTTCTTTACTCTTCTCTTGATTAATTTTGTTTTTATTCGCCACTGTTGAGTTAACTTGTTTCTTCGGAGTGCTCTTGCCGTCCGTCTGACTAGGTGGTAAGATTGGACTCGGTAGACCGAGCGGTTTACCCCAAGATTCTATAGGATCTTTTGAAATGCTATGTGACTCGGTATGTTCAGTTCTTTGAGACTCTTTAGTGCTACTCGACGAAGAACTCGTTTGAGTGACTTTTTTCGAATCGGTTTTAAGATCTTTAAGAGTTAAAGAAGTCGATTCTTTCTTAGATTCTTGATGACTTGAGGTAGAAAAGTCTTGCTGGTCAAGTTTGTATTTCCCTGTAACGCTTGATATCACTTCAGGACCACTTACTTTTTTATGCTCCTCAATTGCCTTTTCAAAGTGTTCATCTGCTTCTTTCAGAAACGATGCATCTGACATTTTACTAGTATGCTTTGTTACTTCTGATTTTGATTCGTGAGAAAGGAATTCTTCGGTTAATTTTGTTTCTGATTTATCAATGAAATGAATTTCAGTCTTATCGTCGGAATGTGTTGAATATGTACAAGAATCGTCATCGGGTAATTGTCCGTAAATTGATGTAGACATTGGATCAAATCCTGGCCTGGCCGTAAACATGTCCTGACTAGTAGTATCTTTGTGCTGTGGCAGTTTTGTGTCTAACTCGAAACTCAAATTTGATCTAGGTGAATGTGCTATTTGAGATTTTGTACTACTCGGACTTGCTTGACCATCATCGTCACTGTAATACATCCCACTACTCTCGGTTCCCCAAATATGAGTAGCGGCTCGGGATTCTCTCGAACTAATATCAGATGGTGGTGATGATATACCGGGATGGTCTAAATCATCACTTGCGGCGGATGAGCTGCGCATATCACTGGTTTTTGAAGACAGCTTAGAAAACGATTTTTCACTTTCACCGGTATCAATGATTTCTTCATATTCTTCTTTGATTTCTGATATTGTTGTTTTAGTTGATTTCGTAGTTTTTGTAACGCCATCGCTTCCCCTGCTCACCGTTGTGGTTTCAACAGTAACCTTTATTTTCTCTGGAGTAATTACTTCTTTAGTAGTAACTACAGTGATTGTTTGAGTTATTTCATTATCTCCCTCTTTGATTACTTTAGTAAATGTATCAGTTTCGGTTGTTATTTCTCCTACGGGCGATCGTTTTTTGGGCCTACTTTCAGGTTGCGGCGATACTTTTGTTTCTAGAGGTAATTCGCTTACAGCTGGTTTCTCATCTGTAGCGCTGCCACCACTTCGCGATAATGACTGCTTTTCGATTTCTTCCAATTCTTCTGGAGACCAATCTTCTAGAGTAGTTCCCATTGGAAGATACGTCACTTGAGTGCTTATATCATTTGTTATTTGTGTCGTTCCGTCTTCGTTCGCATTTTCTGTTACAGTTTCTGTTACTGTTTTAACCGCTACTTGGTTCTTTTCAACATTTACCATTTCTTCTTTGGTAACATAAGTCGTTATCGTTTGATTTATTTTCTTTGAGTCGTCCGTGAAAATCACTTTTGCTTTTTTATCAACCGAGGATTTCACTTTACCAGTTGGCTTAAGACCCCGTAATGCAGCTTGTAAGTCGCTGTCATAGGTTTTTTGTGATTCAGAGATTGTTATTTTGATATCTTTTGTAGTTTCAATTAATCCATTAGGATATTCATCATCAGTTATGGTCTCTATAGTAGTTCTAACTCGCTCAATGTCTTTGTCAGAACTAGCTAAGATTTCACGTTTCGTTTTTGTTGTAATAGTGCGGTTTATATCTATATTATCTTTTCGAACAATTTCATTTTTCACAACAGAATCTTCAGATGTATCTTCGACTATTTCACTTTCTCCTATGTATGATTCTGTGGGTTCCTCTCCATTTTCTGCAGAAGGAACGCTTAGCAGGAAATCAGCAATAGAAACTTTTTCACTTTTTTTGGTGACAACTGTACCATCAGGATATTCATCTTCTGTTGTGGTTTTGATAGTCGTTTTAACTTTTTTAGATTTCATCTGAACATTTTCGAATTCTTCCCTAATCGTGGTGATAGTAGTTTTTCTATTAATTGTTTTTCCATCTTCAACTATTTGTTCTTCTTGTAAATTCGTTTGTATATCTGGTTCTCCTAGTTGTGTATATCCTATTAAGTTTTCGTCAAAAGTATCAGTTTCATAATCTGATACAGTAATCTTTACATCCTTAGTTACTTCGGTAGTTCCGTTAGGTAATTTGGTTTCTGTGATAGTTTCAACTGTTGTTTTAGTAATTTTCTTTGTATTGTCGATAGTAGATAATATCTCTTTAGTTGTTGTTATGTTAATTAATTGATTAACTTTAACACCATCTCTTATAATCGTCTTTTGTTGGTTATCAATATTTACTGACTTATCTAATAACTTTGAAAATTCCTTTAACTCGTCAGATTGTAAGGTATCCTCACCATCAACATCAGTAATTGATTGTCTCTTGTCAACACTAATACGCGAGGATCCATCTGGGTATTTGTCAGTAGTTGTAACAGTTGTCACAGTTTTAATTTTTCTAATTGTTCCATTTTTATCTGCATAATTTGTTTTAACTATTTTGGTTAAAATTGTTCTTTTTATAATTAAGTCGTCATGTTTTATATCTTTTACTTCACTACTTTCACTTTCTTCTGGGTTACCCATTACAGTAAGATCTTGTAATACTTCTTCTACTTTGTCACTAACATCTTCATGTACAGGACTAGATGAAAGTTGATCAGTAGTCAAAGCCGTAGGAGCAACAGGAGATTCATCTACGTATGTTTTTAATACGTCATCTATTACAGAAATTTTTTCACTGGTTTTCGTTATAATAGAACCATCTGGATATTCATCTTCAATTACTGTTTTAGTAGTTGTTTTAATTCGCTTAATATTATCAGATACATTTATAAACTCTTGAGTTATTATAGTCACAGTCGTTTTTCTATTAATCTGAATGCCACCTTCATTTACGACTTCAACTTTTTCTGTTACTTCTTCTTTAGGTTTACCGCTAGAATCGAAACCCTCTGGTATTTCATCTTCAGGTTCAGACGTATAATCTGAAATTAATACTTTAGATTCTTTGGTAACTTCAACAACTCCATTTGGTAATGTAGATTCAGTTATTGTTTCTATAGTTGTTTTAACCTTTTTCTTTGATTTATCACTTGTTGCGAGAATTTCTTTTGTTGTCGTGGTCGTTATAATTTGATAAACGTTTTTCCCGTCAATCATGACATGTTTTTCTTGTTTATCAACGTTAGTTGTTGTATCTTCTATTATAGTGTAATCATTAAGCTCCGTGGTTTCAATTACATTTTTGTCTTCAACATCAGTTAAAGAAGTACTGCAGTCAACTTTAGTTTGTGACGAGCCATCTGGATACTCATCAGTTGTAGTTACAGTTGTTACTGTTTTTATTTTTCTCAAGTTCCCATAACTATCAGCATACTTTGTTTTAACAGTCCGAGTTAATATGGTTCGCTTAATGTTTACATTTTCGTTTACAATATCTTCCGTTTTAGTAGAAACACTTTCTTCAGGCTCTCCTAAAGTAGTGTATTCATTTAATATCTTATCTAGATTACTACTTGAAGCAATAACTATATCTTCTGTTTTAACCTCTACAGTCTTTTGAACATCCTTAGAACCGTCAGGATATTCTTTGGTGGTAGTTACTTCAATAGTAGTCTTTAAAATTTTCTTATTATCACTTATTTTTATCGTTTCTTTCTTTGTAGTAGTCGTAATGGTTTCAACAATGTCTACATTATTCTCCTTAATAACTCGCTTACTTACATCAGAGTCGATGACGGTATCTTCAACATTTTCCTCTGAGTCGTCAGACTCTTCCGAGAAGTCAGATTTAGGCACAGTTTCTTCTTTTTTTATTTCTTTACTTTTACTGGAAGACATTTGGGCAATTTTTTCAGTACTATCTTTTAAATGGCTACTTGTTATAGTTTCAGTCTTTTGGTCGCTTGTATCGAGGTAGAATTTGTCTAATTTTGTTTCTTTTGCATATAAATCCATGAGTGAGGTAGACTTAAGGCTGGAAGAACATTCTGATAGTAAGGTCTGTGTATCTTTAGTAGTGGTAGTAGAACCGTCAGAACTTTTACTTAGTGTTGTAGTTTCAATTGTTGTTTTGATATTTTGAGGTGTCCCATCTTCTCTTGAAATTATTTCTTTGGTCGTTACTGTAGTTATTGTTTGCGTAACAACATTTTCACCCTCTTTAATTATTTTAGTTACGGTGTCGGTTTCTGTTTTGATTTTGCCTATGGTTTGCATTAAATTCAAAATATCCAAATCTCCATCATCCTCAATATCACTTTTTAAAGTCTTAGGCACCTTTTCAGTAGACGTAGATATTCTTTGAGTAAGAACATCATCACCTACATGTACAACTTTAGTTATCGTCTCTTCACTTCCGTCAGATTTATCGTATGTAACTTCACTTTGCACACCATCACTTATTTTGACGTCTTGGAAACTACTTGGCACTTTTGGTAAAGGACTTACGGGAACAGTCGGTGGAGTAGAAACTCTATCAAATTCAGGATAAACTGTTAGAGACTCTATACCTTCCGTCTTGATACCCTGTTGTACAGTTTCGTCGCTAAATGCTTTATGTATACTTTCCATTAAATGCATTGCATTTTCCGTTAACGTATGTGTGGTGCGATCGCTAATAGGTAATGTTTGATCTGTATCTAAAAGAATGCTATGTACCCCTGAATCAGTAGAATCTGATACAAGAATTTCATCTTTAGCATGATCCACTGTTTCTGCTACTGGCTTTATTTTTTCTTTCGAAGATGATATCTTTTCACTAACAAGCTTCGAAGACTGTTGTATGTCACTGTCACCAGTAGATTGTAATTCTTTGGTAACTAAGTCGGCACCAAACAATTTTGGTTTATCTTCTTTTGTCTCTTTTGTGTCTTTAGATTTTTCAGTCTTTTCAGTGCTTTCATAAGAATATTTTTCTTCTAAACTGATTTCTTTAGAAATGTCTTCAGAACTGCTATGCACTAACGTTTGAGCTATAGTGTCTTTGTCTGTGCCAGTGTCATCAGTTAAACGCTTACTGATAGAACTTGACTTTTCTTTCAGTTGACTTTCATATTTGGATAACATTGATCTCTCTTCGTGAAGTAATTTTTCTGTTTCTTGCACAAATTTAGTTATCGATTCTGATTGCAATGATTTATTAATTTCATCATGAGTAGCTTTTTGTAACGATGTTGTTTTAGCCTTCTTATCAGCTGAAGGTATTTTTTCATCCATGGATATTAATTTAGACTTATCAAGCAATTTATGATCAGGTGCTGCTTCGTCCTTTGAAGACACACCATTAACTTTTATAGCACCCTGTTCATCAATATCTTTTTCTTCATACTTGTCCAATTCTTTACTTATTATCTTCTCTTTTAATTTAATATTTTTATCTGATTTAAGTTGGTGCAATTTTTCGATAATATATTTATCATCTACAGATTCATCCACTGTCGATACTTTTTCGGTGGTTTTTATTATAATACTACCATCCGGGTGTTCGTCCTCAATAGTCGTTTTGATAGTCGTTTTAATTCGTCTGATATTCTTAAGCTGGTTATAAAACGTTTGAATTGTTTTCGTAATAGTTGTTTTACGTTTAATCGAAACGCCATTTTCTATTACAGAATCAACTTGTGTAGTAGTTTCATCCACAGGGTCATCAGAAAATTCAAATCCTTCCGACTCGTATGAAGTATCTGATTTTGTCGTATCAGTTGGGGAAATGTCAGCCACATCTATTATTTTATCGACTAAACTAACCTCTTTGCTAGTTCTCGTTATAACAGTTCCATCAGGATATTCATCTTCAACTGTCGTTGTTATAGTCGTTCTGATTCTATTTAAATTGGCTTCTGGATTACTGAAAGTTTGTTCTACTGTAGTTTTCGTAGTTTTTCTATTAATTACAACGTTGTTTTCTGTAACACATTCGACATTGACAGTTGTAAATTCATTTGGTTTTTCTATTAATTGAAAACCATCGGGAATATATTCAGAAGATAAATCCTCGGATTCTGGTTCTTCTTCATCTGTGACTAAACTTGTCCGTTTATCTTGAACATGTTTAGAAAATTGCTCATCTACATCTTTTAACGGCAATTTATGCTCATGTGAAGTAGACGTTGGCTTACTTTCTAACGGACTCTTTGTGACAATATCAGATTTTAATGTGTCGACTTCATCAGTAAATGAAACAGCTTCCGTTGTTGTAATAGTTTGAGTACCGTCTGGATACATCTCTTGAATAACTGTTTTGACTATCTTTTTATTTACTTTATTACGAGTTTTAACGTTTAATAATACTTGTTTAGTTGTTGTTGTTGTTATAGTTTGCTGTACTAACATACCTTTTCTATCGACAGTTTTTTGTGTAGTATCAGTTTCAATAATGGGTTCACCGATTTCAGAATAGTCATCATCCACTTCAGTCGTATAACCATAATCTGAAATGTAAACTTTGACATCTTTAGTTTTTTCTCTAACACCATCAGGTAATATTGATTCCGTGATAGTTACAATAGTCGTTCTCAATTTTTTACATGACCTGGATTCATTTGTTAAAATTTCCTTAGTTGTAGTTATGGTCAGAATTTGCAAAATACTCTTTCCATTAAGAGTAATATTTCTTTCCTGTTTTTCTTCAGTTACGGATGTTTCCTCAACAATTGAAAATTCTTTTAAACTTGCATCTTCTCTATCTTTTATGATACAGACATCTTTTTGCTCTTCACTGTCAATCAAACCTTCGTCTGATATATCAGGCACTTTCTCTGATGGCACCGCTTTCTCTGATTTTTCCAAAACTACCTTTTCTATATCTTCATTAACTAGACTGGGCACCATCTCTTGTAATATGTCTTCATCGGTACTTCCTAAACTAGGCGTTTCTTTTTCTCCAGTGACGGAGCTCACCACCTTGTCCTCGTCTAGTTTTGCAGTGACAGGTTCAGCCTTGTCGTCTTTGACCGGGCTAGGTGCCTTCTCGTCTGGTTTCTCAACAACAGACTCATCCTTTTCCTCCTTGACTGAGCTAGGTGCTTTCTCGTCTGGTTTCTCGACAACAGACTCAGCCTTGTCCTCTTTGACTGGGCTAGTTGCCTTTTCGTCTGGTTTTTCAACAACAGACTCAACTTTGTTCTCTTTGACTGGGCTAGGTGCCTTCTCGTCTGGTTTTTCGACAACAGGCTCGGCCTTGTCCTCTTTGACTGGGCTAGGTAACTTATGGATAATAGGTTTTTCTTTGTCCTCTTCAACAGGACTAGGTGCCTTCTCGTCTGGTTTCGCGACAACAGGCTCAGCCTTGTCCCCTTTTGCTGGGCTAGGTACCTTTTCAACAGTAGGTTTTTCTTTGTCTTCTTTCACTGGGCTAGGTGCCTTCTCGTCTGGTTTCACGACAACAGGCTCATTCTTGTCCTCTTTGATTGGGCTAGGTAAATTTTCAACAGTATGTTTTTCTTTGTCCTCTTTGACTGGGCTAGGTGCCTTCTCGCCTGGTTTTGAAGTGACATGCTCAGCCTTGTCCTCTTTGACTGGGCTAGGTGCCTTCTCGTCTGTTTTCTCAACAACAGACTCAGCCTTGTCCTCTTTGACTGGGCTAGGTAACTTTTCAACAATAGGTTTTTCTTTGTCCTCTTTGACTGGGCTAGGTGCCTTCTCGCCTGGTTTTGAAGTGACAGGCTCAGCCTTGTCCTCTTTGACTGGACTAGGTGCCTTCTCGCCTGGTTTTGAAGTGACAGGCTCAGCCTTGTCCTCTTTGACTGGACTAGGTGCCTTCTCGTCTGTTTTCTCAACAACAGACTCAGCCTTGTCCTCTTTGACTGGGCTAGGTATTTTTTCGTCTGGTATTGGCATCACAGCTTCAACCTGTTCCTCTTTGACTGGGCTAGGTGCCTTTTCATCTAGTTTCTCGACAACGGGATCAACCTTGTCCTCTTTGACTGGGCTAGGTACTTTCTCGTCTGGTTTTGCTATCACAGCTTCAACCTTGTCCTCTTTGACTGGGCTAGGTGCTTTCTCGACAACAGGCACGGCTTTGTCCTCCTTTACTGGGCTAGGTGCCTTCTCGTCTGGTTTCTCGACAACAGACTCAGCCTTGTCCTCTTCGATTGGGCTAGGTATTTTCTCGCCTGATTTTGCCACCAAAGCTTCAACCTTGTCCTCTTTGACTGGGCTAGATGTCTTCTCATCTGGTTTTGCTATCACAGCTTCAACCTTGTCCTCTTTGACTGGGCTAGGTATTTTCTCGTCAGGTTCTGGCATCACATCTTCAACCTGATCCTCTTTGACTGGGCTACGTGCCTTTTCGTCTAGTTTCTCGACAACGGGCTCAACCTTGTCCTCTTTCACTAAGCTAGGTACTTTGTCGTCTGGTTTTGCCATCACAGCTTCAACCTTGTCCTCTTTGACTGGGCTAGGTGCTTTCTCGACAACAGGCATGGCTTTGTCCTCCTTGACTGGGCTAGGTGCCTTTTCGTCTAATTTCTCGATTGCGGGCTCAGCCTCGTCCTCTTTGACTAGACTAGGTACTTTCTCGTCTGGTTTATCGACAACAGGCTTAGTCTTGTCCTCTTTGACTGGGCTAGGTACTTTCTTGTCTGGTTTGGCCGTCATAGCTTCGACCTTGTCCTCTTTGACTGGGCTAGGTACCTTCTCCTCTGACTTTCCTGTAACAGGTTCAGCCTTGTCCTCCTTGACTGGGCTAGAAACCTTTTCAACACTAGGTTTTTCTTTATTGTCTTTGACGGCGCTGGGTTCCTTTCCCTCTAGTTTTTCGGTAACTGGTTCAGCCCTATCCTCCTTGACTGGGCTAGGTATCTTTTCGACAGTCGGTTTTTCTTTTTCCTCTTTGACTGGGCTAGGCGCCTTCTCGTCTGGTTTCTCGACAACAGGCTCAGCCTTGTCTTCTTTGACTGGACTAGGTACCTTCTTTTCGGTAACAGGTGCAGCCTTGTCCTCCTTGTCTGGGCTAGAAACCTTTTCAATAGTAAGTTTTTCTTTGTCGTCTTTGACGACGCTAGGTTCCTTCTCCTCTGGTTTTTCGGTAACTGGTTCAGCCTTTTCTTTCTCGACTGGGCTAGGTATCTTTGCGACAGAAGGTTTTTCTTTGTCCTCTTCGACTGGGCTAGGTGCCTGCTCAACTATTTTATCAACCACAGATTCTGCCTTATCATCTTTGACTGAACTAGGAACCTTCTCTAGTTTTACGGTAACAGATCCTGCTTTGTCTTCTTCGACTGGACTAGGTACCTGCTCGTCTGGCTTTGCGGTTAAAGGTTCTGTCTTGTCTTCTTTGACTGGGCTAGGCACTTCCTCTGGTTTTTCAACAACAGGCTTGACTTTATCGTCTTTCAGTGGGCTTGTTACTTTTTCGTCTGGTTTTACCGTTGTAGCTTCAACCTTATATTCTTTTATTCGGCTGGGAACCTTCTCGTCTTGTTTTGGCAAAACAAATTCTGCCTTGTCATCTTTGACTGGGCTTGGCACCTTCTCTTCTTGTTTTTCGACAATTGGTTCTGCTTTGTCCTCTTTGACTGGACTAGATGCCTTTGCGTCAGGTTTCTCGACACCAGGTTTTATTTGGTCTTGTTTGACTGGGGTAGGTGCCTTCTCGTCTGGTATCTCGGCAACAGGTTCAGGCTTTTCCTCTTTGACTGGGCTAGGTGCCTTTTCGTCTGGTTTCTCGACAAAAGGTATTTCCTTGTCCTCTTTGACTGGGCTAGGTGTCTTCTCGTCTGGTTTCTCGACTACAGGTTCAGCCTTGTCCTCTTTGATTGGGCTAGGCACCTTCTCGTCTGGTTTCTCGACTAAAAGTTCAGCCTTGTCTTCTTTGACTGGGCTTGGTGTCTTTTCGTCTGGTTTCTCGACAGTAGGTTTTTCCTTGTCTTTTTTGACTGGGCTAGGTGCCTTTTCGTCTGGTTTCTCAACCACAGGTTCAGCTTTGTCCTCTTTGACTAGGCTAGGTGCCTTTTCGTCTGGTTTCTCAACAACAGGTTTTTCCTTGTCCTCTTTGACTGGGCTAGGTGCCTTCTCGTTCGGTTTTTCGACCAAAAGTTCAGCCTTGTCCTCTTTGACTGGGCTAGGTGCCTTCTCGTCTGGTTTCTTGACCACAGGTTCGGCCTTGTCCTCTTTGACTGGGCTAGGTGCCTTGTCGTCTGGTTTGGCGGTCAAAATTTTAGTCTTGTCTTCTTTTACTGGACTAGGTGCCTTTTCGTCTACTTTCTCGCCAAGAGGTTTTTCCTTGTCTTCTTTGACTGGGCTAGGTGCCTTTTCGTCTGGTTTTTGTGATACAGGTACTGCCTTGTCATCTTTAACTGGGCTAGGAACCTCCTGCAGTTTTTCGGTAACAAGTTCCGCCTTGTCCTCTTTGACTGGGCTAGACGCCTTCTCGTCTGGTTTTACGGTCACAGGTTCTGCCTTGTCCTCTTCGACTGGGCTTGGTGCCTTCTCACCTGGTTTTGCGAATGCAGGTTCTGCCTTTTCCTCTTTGATTGGGCTAGGTGCCATATCGTCTGGTTTTGCGAATACAGGTTCTGCCTTTTCCTTTTCGACTGGACTAGGTGTCTTAACGTCGGGTTTTGCGGCCACAGGTTCGGCCTTGTCCTCTTTGACTGGACTAGGTGCCTTCTCGTCTGGTTGATCGACAACAGCCTTGGCTTTATCTTGACTGGGTACCTTGAATGAATGATAAGTTTTTGTAATACACCAATTTATTACTTATAAGTGTTTGAAAAATATTTTATGTCTAAAGGGTGGCTTTATCGCCTATACAGCTATCTCCTTTAAACAACTT
Source organism: Junonia neildi neildi (assembly GCA_018234505.1). NCBI lineage: Eukaryota > Metazoa > Arthropoda > Insecta > Lepidoptera > Nymphalidae > Junonia > Junonia neildi. The sequence continues at coordinate 17,484 of DVVJ01000111.1, forward strand.
TTGGTAGAGGATAGACAAAGCATATAATTCTATTTCTTTATAGACCACAAAACTTGTATTCCGTTTTTTGTAGTTAAAAAGTTATATCGATTTTTTTGTTTTAGAATAATCCTACTTTGAAAGTTTTACTTAAATTTAACTGAAAGGCAATAAATAAATATTCTCTATATTATTTAGAAATCGGATCAATTTTTCAAAAGTACAAAGACATACGAATCGAATAGATGTATGATTTTTTAAACATGGCAAAATCATAATTTTAAAATTTTTAACGGGTGTTAATTAAATTTTTTTACTTTGTTTTTTAACTTTGTGTTAAAGATGTTGGCCCATCGTTGTACAAAAAATAGGATTACAACTTTTGGGGCAGATGGCCTCCCTTTTCCTTCACCCCTTCCTTTCACCTGTCTTTTCACCCCTGTTTGATTTGATCCACACTTTCTGGGACACCTCTATATATGTATATATACTTAACCTAATAAAAGGATTTGTCCAAATTGGCATTTGAATTGTAATTAAAATGCAATAATAAAATAAAAGCAATTAAATAAGTTTTTAACCGATTTAAAAAAAGAGGAGGTTATCGATTCAGTCGGTATTTTTTTAATGTATGTACACCGATTACTCGAAGACGGTTGGGCCGATTTTGACGATTCTTTTTTTGTTTAAAAAGTTATAATCCCGATTTAGTCGCATCGTAAGGAAATCAGGATCTGATAATGAAATCCCGCAGAAATTGAGGATACTCCTAAAAGACTCTAACCACACCTATTGCAATTTTCGTCATTTTCAAACTAGCTCGGCTCAGGAAAAGTAGTATTTGATGAAGTGGAACTGATGATGAAGACCAGAAATAGTCACTAGATTTTTTTTTGTTTTAATTCGATTAATTTGCTTGTTTTACGATGTTTTATAATTACTTCATTATAATTTAAAAGTGTAAAATAATAACTTTTTCACAAACAATAAACCGACTTAAAAATAAACTGAAGAGATAAAAATAGTTTATCTTATATATAATAGTTACTCTGCCACATTTTGAAGTCATAATAGTTCGTACTATCTACTAGGCACCGATTTAAAATAATACGTTGCCTGGTTGGTACCGACTTCAAAATGTATTTAGCTTTTCAGTTTACTTTTGAAGTTGTTTTTTTTTATTTTTGTGAAAAATTAATTATAATGTTCTTATAATAAATAACTAATAAAAATATTAACCTTCTCGTCTGGTTTCTCGACAGTAGGTTTTTCCTTATCCCCTTCGACTGGACTGGTTGCCTCCTCGACAAAAAGTTTTGCCTTGTCTTCTTTAACTGGGCTAGGTACCTTCTCGACAAAAAGTTTTTCCTGGTCCACTTTGACCGGCCTAGGTTCCTCCTCGTCTGATTTCTTAACAACAGGATCGGTCTTGTCCTCTTTGACTGGGCTACGTGCTTTCTCGTCTAATTTGTCACCAACAGGTTCGGCTTCGACCTCTTTGACTGGGCTAGGTGCCTTGTCGTCTGCTTTGGTGGTCACAATTTCAGTCTTGTCTTCTTTTACTGGACTAGGTGCCTTTTCGTCTACTTTCTCGACAAGAGGCTTTTCCTTGTCTTCTTTGACTGGGCTAGGTGCCTTCTCTTCTGGTTTTTCGGTAACAGATTCAGCTTGGTCCTCTTTGACTGGGCTAGGTAACTTTTCGACAATAGGTTTTTCTTTGTCCTCTTTGACGGGGCTAGGTGCCTTCTCGTCTTCTTTCTCGACTGCAGGCTCAGCCTTGTCTTCTTTGACTGGGCTAGGTTCCTTTTCGTCTGGCTTCTCGACAAGAGGTTTGTCCTTGTCCTCTATGACTGGACTAGGTGTCTTCTCTTCTGGTTCCGCAACAAAAGGTTTTTCCTTGTCTTCTTTGACTGGGCTAGGTGTCTTTTCGTCTGGTTTCCCAACAATAGGTTTTTTCTTGTCTTCTTCGACTGAGCTAGGTGCTTTCTCGTCTGGTTTCTCGACAATAGGCTTGGCTTTGTCCTCTTTGACAGGGCTAGGTGCCTTTTCATCTGGTTTCTCGACAACAGGCTCAGCTTTGTCCTCTTTGTCTGAGCTAGGTGATTTTTCATCTGGTTTCTCGACTGCGGGCTCAGCCTTGTCCTCTTTCACTGGGCTAGGTATTTTCTCGTCTGGTTTTGCCGTCACAGCTTCGACCTTGTCCTCTTTGACTGGGCTAGGTACTCTCTCATCTGGTTTTGCCGTCACAGCTTCGAACTTGTCCTCTTTGATTGGGCTAAAAGCCTTCTCCTCTGGTTTTTCGGTAACAGGTTCAGCTTTGTCCTCTTTGACTGGGCTAGGTAATTTTTCGACAATAGGTTTTTCTTTGTCCTCTTTGACGGGGCTAGGTGCCTTCTCGTCTGCTTTCTCGACTGCAGGCTCAGCCTTGTCCTCTTTGACTGGGCTAGGTGCTTTGTCTTCTGGTTTGGCGGTCAAAGGTTCAGTTTTGTCCTCTTTGACTGGGCTAGGTGCCTTTCCGTCTGGTTTCTCAACAATAGGTTTTTCCTTGTCTTCTTCGACTGAGCTAGGTGCTTTCTCGTCTGGTTTCTCGACAATAGGCTTGGCTTCGTCCTCTTTGACAGGGCTAGGTGCCTTCTCATCTGGTTTCTCGACAACAGGCTCAGCTTTGTCCTCTTTGTCTGAGCTAGGTGATTTTTCATCTGGTTTCTCGAC
>DVVJ01000112.1:0-20171 GCA_018234505.1 Junonia neildi neildi
AATCAGTGAAGCGAGTAACGCGTTCATATCGTTTCCGCTCCAAGGACCGTTATACATGAAGAGGGGACCAGAAAATGTTTGGTATTCCACATTTTCTCGAATCCAATACATTATTCAGAAGAAAAAGTATTATAATATTTTACGCCTTCAAAAATATGAGCGGCAAAATAGCAAAGCGTGTCGAACGGCTATTAAATTATGGTTCAATCGATACGGTCGCTCCTATTCCCATACATCATAAGCAGAATTAATTAGATTGTTATTGGCGTCCAAATTAATTAAACATCCTAATACGGTTTAATAAACACTCGTATAAACTTTACATTAGTTTGATGTATAGCAGTTAACAGGTACACATTATTATTTAATTATTTTATTATTGATAGAATTAAAATCTCAATAATTAAGTATTAAAATATTACTTATATAACGTAATATGAATATTCGTACACACATTTTCGTCATCAGAATTATTAAGATTGATATGTAAAATTAAAATTCTTGTATATTCATATAAATCTGTTATTTGAGCGTTTTCGGGACCGAAAATATCGAGTTTTCAGTTTTCTGAGAGCTCCGAGCAAAGCTTACCCATTATGGTAAAGAGAAACCTTTTTGTTAAACTTCAGTTAGTTTGTGATCACGGTGGATGTGATTGTTACATTGAACGAAAAAAGGTACGGGTGAGATCACGGTGCGACCCGGATACGTGTGCCGTTATTATAGTTTCAGAGACACCTGGGACTAGACTATTTATTGTTTTCTGTATCACGTCACGTTAGAAGTTTTTGAGTGATAGGTAATAGATAGATATCAGTATCAGCATTCAGTTTTTAAGAAAAGTGAATCATTATTAGAATTAGAATTTTACATTTAGAATTTTTTTTACTAATGTAGAATAAGTAACTTTAAATTATTACGCATTTAGACAGGAAGAAAATTATATTTATTTGAAAATGAAAACTTAAGTTTGAATATCACGTCTGATATAACTGTACCGACTTTAAATTAGCCACTCGAAATGTTCTCTGAGAAAACATAAGTGCATGATAAACTCACCGAGGCAATACTAGAATATGAGTATGCAAATTGAAAAAGAAAACTTATTATAATATGTAGATATGTTGGCATGATTTTATAGTTGAATTATATACTTTATATAAAATTATCAATTTAATTAATCGTGTAGATTTTACAAACAATTTGTGAAATTATTTAACTTTTTTTTTCTTGTTGACGCAAGGTAAATCTTCATAGATACCCGACTCCTGGGGGGGGATGTCGGGTTATGTGAGATTACACTCACTAAAACCCCCTGCGATGGCCGCCACAGCACGGAAAACTACGGGATCGCTTTCGCAGCACGTCCACGGCCTCTCCCGAAATTATTTAACATATCGCATATTATTCTAAATCCAACAGTTTCCCATAGGATTAGTTAATATCATATTTATCGCCAAAATATTGTTTAACGTTGTACGCATTATTAACTATGTCATGACCTTCAGAGCAATAAAGTTAATATGGTAGAGCAATATTTTTTGTCATTTTATAAAGTTTATCCATTTACGGTAGTAGCAGTGTCAGACGTAAAAGGTATCTTGCATTATCGTGAAACCTTTCTCGACGTTTAATGAATAACTTTTTATGTAGACAAAACAAAACTTCTTGCCACGATGTAGACTTATGAAAAAAGCTAAGATTTTTTACGAAATAAAGTATCGATTGTTTCATAGCCATTCCTTAATATACGAATAAGGAAAGCAATAACTTTAGGCAGTATGACATAAATAGCCGAAACCGGTATCAATAAAAAGCTGAGCGCAATTTATTGATAACTTTCTATTCATATTATACATGTCTAAAATGGATAACTCAAAAAAATATAAAAAAAATCGATCTGACCTCAAAGTCGCACACAAAAGAACATCTCATGTTATGTTTATAACATATTCCGTAACAAAATAATGTAAGATAACTCACAATGATCCACTTCTTGCCGTCCCTAGCGAATACAGGCGGCTTGTCCGGTAGTGTCCCAGCGCCGGGGGTGGGCAGCGGCTTGGTGGGCGCCTTCGGTGCGGCCGCCTTGAAGGGCGCCGGCCCTTGGCGCAGCTGCGGGTTCTTGTGCGTCTGCATGTCCGATGTCACCTTGCGGAGCGCTGGCAGGAATGAGGTTAGGTTAGATGATTGTTGTCTATGGTAAGAGATGTTTTGAAGACAAAAAGATGTTTCATTTTGGGCCACTTCTTTAATATACTATATAGAAAATTTTAATATAAAATATCAGTTAATAAGAAAAATAGATTTCATTTTTTGTTCTCACGAAAGAATTTGAAAGTTAGAAAACACAAATATTATTGATAGCTGTTAAAGCAACAGCGGATAATTTATCATTACAGACAATTCAGCATTGCAATCCGCCATTTGTATTTTGTATTGCAATCAGAACTCTCTATTTTTGTATTATTTAGGGAACATAAAAAAATTAACAGCCTGTAAATGTCGCATTGCCGAACAAAGGCCGTTTCATATTAAGGAGAAAGTTAAACTGTTAACAACACCACGTTGCGCAACTTCGGGACCGATACCCTGTGTCAGAATTTTTGCCGTCATGTGCAGGTTTCCTGAGTATGTTTTTACAAAACAACAGATGAATTTAAACACAAATTTAGCACCTTTCAGCTATGCTAGCCGAGTTTGCAGCCGCGATAATAACCACAAGACCCTCTCGATTCATATTATTGAATAAGATTACAATCACTAAAAAAGTATACAAGAAATCGATTTACAACTATTTTGAATCGCTATGACATTGGATGTTAAAAGAAATCAGGTTAATTACATTTCTCCTCAAATATAAAAAATATATATTGTTATTAAAAAATCATATGTAATTACATTAAGTAAATGAACGCCTATGGTACAGCTTGCGCTATATTATTTATACTGCAACGTTTTAAGTCTGTAGCATTTACATTTGCGCTTGCTGCTGTACCGTAAAAGCAATTTTCATGATGAAAACGTTCGTAAACAGTATACGGATGCAAACATTTTTAAACGATATTAGTCGGTTAAAGCATTTTAATACATGTTTTAACGCAATTTGATAAAGAAAAGTTTATATTATATAAAACAGCTCCTGTGAAATTTATAAATACGCTTAAACGAAACAAAACAGAGGTAAAAGAAGGATACTTTGAGAATAAATAAAGTTATAATGAAAAATAAATTTATGGCCGCAATTCTCGTTAAATGTAAATTGATAAAAAGGTAAAAAAATTTACAGGTCGAAAAAATACAAAATACGAAGAAATATAAAGTCAATTTTTGCTTTATCGATGAGTCTAACGATAAAGGTCGGGCTATTAATGTTATTTATCAAAGTTTTCCTTGTTTTTGGCAAATGCTTATTTTATTTTAATTTAATTATTTACTAAAAGATACAAAATTAGAAAATAACATTAAAATATGTGTATTATTTAATAATAAATAAAATCTTTTGGAAAAATACAGCGGCTAATGGTAACGTAATATTCAATTACGTGACTATTGTGTAAAAAATTTTAATTTGATATTTTAGCTTTGATGATGATTTTATTTTTTACCCTTATAGAGAAATTCTATAGATGCATATTATTGCAAAATGTATTTATAGTTGATAAATAAATTTTGCAATAATATGCCTTATAACTAATAAACTGTAAACAGAATTTTTATATGAACACAACATCAATCTCTTTCAATATCGATTAAAACTCACTTGACCCATATTCATAAGACCCATCGATGTTTGAAACGCTATAATCGTAAAACAATTTATTTCAGAAGCAATATAACGTGAAATTACTTTTTAAACCTAAACACACAACATCCATCACGTTGGTTTAATATCAACAATACATATACATAAATTTATAGAGCCCATCTGTAGGGCTATTCCGACCAAAAATCGAGACTCACTCAAGCGAACATTTTACACTTCACTCACACGATTGTACTTGTAGCGCCACGCGAAATGATGCAGCATCGAGTCGTTCTAAAGTATTTGTCAATTTGACATAAAATGTATGCATAGGATATTCTGTAGAAAGTTTATAACAATTTAAATTTGACAGAACGAATGAACGAAATGACTAAATTCACTTGAGTGAGTCTCGATTTTAAGGTCGGAATAGCCCTACTGAAGTGCACTAACTACGATTCTTTTATGGATGAGTCCAAATATCACCATTTAGTTCATAAAAGAGCTATAAGTACTAGCCTTTAAGACTTTTTACCTAGCCTTAGCCGACCTGCAGTAGAGCAGCGTGGTGGAGTAAGCTCTTTAACCTTCTCCTTAATGGAAGAAGAAACCTTCGCCCAAGAGTGGCACATTTACAGGCTGTTACTTTACTACTACTAACTACTACTTAGCTTTACCGACTTTGTTGCTAACAGAGATCACCTATTACCTATGATCTGATTGATGGTGAAGCATATATTTTAGTGAAGAAATCATTTATTTTTAAGCTGGCAACATATTTGTCACTGCTTTGGTTTCGCGACTATCCACCTTAAAACTAACATGCATAACACTCGATGACAATAAATTAAGTGATCCTAGTACTTATTCACCAATAATTTTTACTTCTCAGGTGCCAATACTTAGCAGCAAGGATCACTTAACATGACATGATTCTTCTATTGATTGGTCATATAGCTTCTTTAAAATAGATTAACTCACAGCTAGTAATCGCCTCTCCCTTGTTGATCTCAGCGAAGAGAGCGCTGCGGTCGTCAGCGGCCATGGTGGAGAAGTCCACCTCGGGCAGAGGAGGCGGTGGCGGCAGACCAGCGGGCGGGGGAGGGGGCACTCCCGCGCTCTTACCTGGGGACATACTTCTTTTAAATAACTCATTTCTTATTCGATAGATGACGAGTGGATAGTTCTTTCATTTACCAGAATTATTTATTTGAAAAGTTACAAGCTTGGAGCTAATCTTACCTGAGGACCTTATCATTATGTTACTAATATTATAAAGGCGAAAGTTCGTAACTTTGGATGTATGTTGGACTTTCGCACTAAAACGGCTGAACAGTAATAATACGAATTTGAAATGTATGGTAGTCTTCATTTTATCCCGAAATTATTATTATTTATAATCCATTTAATGTGTACATTAAGAATTTATTAAATGGCGGTCGCGGGTGGCGACCCCACAAACTTAGGATTTAATCTTCTACTGACCCTCACTACACATAAAAGAATATAATTGCGTCCTGTGACAAACGGACGCTTACTCCTAAAAATGAAACATTTCAATGAACAAAAGAATCGCTCACGTAAATAATTCCGATAGTAATTAAACCCACTCTTACTTGAGCACCACGTGACTGATTCAAAAAGATCTTGTTTTGTATCTATACATAATATTCGATTATATCTAGTCACAGAGGACACGAATGCTATAGTTTTGATAAAGCCGTATTTAAAAAAAAAGTATGAATAAGGCATAGTCAATCTGTATATATTAGACAAAATTTCTGTTGAACCTACTCTCCTTTCGCCAGTAAATAGGTCACACATACTCAAGAAAAGCAAACGTAGTTACTGCCCATTCCCCTATTTGCGACCGAACTTCATCAATGAGTTCTTCAGTTGACGAATTCGAAATGGCATTCATTCTGGTAGTTGGAAAAATTCTGTTTTTAAGCGAAACTAAGCGTAGTTATTACCATTGTTTACCTCATTACGCAAAAAAGCTTGCTTTCAATGTAAGCATTGCATTGAAAGATGAATACTAATTAGAGTGTAGGTGGAAAAAGTTATGAGTACGTAACAATTTTAGCTGGGTTACGACTGTTTATTTAGGCAGGGGAATTGTGTGCTAGTGCAAAGAGACTACGTAGGAAAAAGATAGTTTATGACACATAGGCGCGCAATATTATGTCGAATGTGATAAAGTGGCGCCGGACAGGAACGGTGTTACATAAACAATCAATTTAAATGATGGGGTGCGCCTAAACAAAGTTAGGTAAAGTTGACATTTATTTCAAAGACAAATTAAATGAAACATGAAACTAATCACGTCAATCATCAGAAATGTCATTCAATATATTTTGGCTTGTCTATAAACTTTTTGAATAAAAGATAACATCTAGTAGTATGTTCTCGCTAGTATGTTCACAAATTTTAGGACACAAGAGTGTAAGAAAATAGTATGGCTATAAGGAGGGGAAGAGAATAGTTTTCATATCGCAAATATACAGTAAATGATAATAACAATTACACTGACTAATAACACTTAATTATAAGAGCACTAAAAGTCAAAAAGGATAAACGGAAAAACTTCTGTTAGTCTTAATAATTCTTAAGACAAGGTTCTGTTTTAATGAACGAAGACAAGCGCGGAAGAACGTAATAAGTTTAAACAGTTAACACGGATTCTACATTTATTTTAATTCGCCTCAATTTAGTTTTAATTATTCGTTCAACTTATACAGTAAAGTATATCTTTTAATTATACGAATTAAAGCCTTTAGACAAAAGTACAGAAGCATTTAGACGATTAAATAAACAAAGAAATTTAAAGTATAAACACTAACTAAAATAACCAAAATATTAACAACTTGCTTGTTTTAGGTACATCTATAAAATATATGTTATTACTTAAAGCGATTCAGTCTTTAAGTACCATAAATACCCCCTTCAACATTCGAATGCTTTTACCACGACTCTTAGGTATGGTAATTTTGTTTTCTCCATAAACAAAGACTATAAAGCCGAGGCATTTTAGCACCATTTTGTCGAATATTACGGTCAAAGAAACAGCGATTAACACATAAATATTTTTATATTCGGTACTAACTTTATAAAATAATTGTTGAACTTGTAATACTTGATACAACCCTTTATTCAAGGTTAATGTGACACAGAAATTAAAGCTGCTAACTCATTGTAATAAATTGTTAGTTAAAATGCTTTTGCGTGTTTTAAGCATCATAATAACGTGCTTACATTGAAATAAAATTAAATAAATTTTACGTTTCCATATTTTCATAAAAAGGTATAATAAAATCATAAAGGTTATCTGATTTATTAGGAATAACACTCACCAGACCATACAAGTCCAGTAGTATGGAACTGTTTCACGTACGCCTGCAGGTCGGACAGCAGCTGGACCCAGGCGCGGCACCAGTCGACGTGGGTCTTGTCTTTCTCCTTCCACTCCTTCAGCACGCGGTTCGTGTAGAACTGGCCGGCGTCGTTCATCTCCTTCACGTAAGGAGCTGGTGTAGGGGATATGGCAACCCATCCCAGAGCTGGAATGCTCTCAGATATCGCCGAGAGGTGGTTGAAGAACGGAGAGGCTCTGTTCTTCTCCCGGTATTGCTGGATCGATGAGATCTTCTCGCTGGTCGGCGCCAAAAGCTGCATCTCCTCGGCCTGCGACGGCTTCGACCGTGAAGCCGCTAGCTGGATGTAACGGAACTGCTCTCTGTAGAAATATTTCGAGTTTAATGACCCTAATTTTTCGCACAACGAAGTAATTTGTAGTCTAAATTGTTATTTTATTCGTATTTGAAATAAAATACTATATAAAATTACGATATATCATGAAATATGGCTTGCTGTATAAATATAGAATATTTTATTATAATAATTTGATATAGAAGTGTGAATATCTCACTGAAAGGCATCGTTAACGAGGTTAGCGTGCGTAGCGATGTCGCCGCCGATCTGCTTCGACAACTGCAAATAAGTGAGCAGGGGACCCTAAAACAATAAAAAATATCATTTTATATCTGAAAAGTACAAATAATCTTATCTGAAAAATAAATAATGCATCAGCATTATATTAATGAACATGATGTAATTTACGAAATTTATTAAAACAATTTAAAAAATTCACGTAAATCACGTTAAAAAAATATAGACAAGAAACAAGTAGCAATTCGTGCCGTATGAAATACCAATATAATAAAAGTCCTCCATACAGTACTCTATCAAACTTGATTTAATATAGACGCTTGTATGATTAATGAGCCGTGGCATCATATTTCATAGCATAAAGGCGAAGAAGCAGGCATTTAGCAGTCAAAACGTTTTCACGCAGACCTTTGACGACCAAACATCGCTAAACTAACGTATCATAATGTTAATCGTTTATCGTTTTGACGGTATGATATACATAAATGAAAATACTGATTGATTAATATATCAACGCACAGCTCTAAGCGATGAACATAGTAGGCTAACACTCACGAAGATTGTTTTGTGGCATCCTCTAACAAAGAAATTTTGTTAATACAGCTCACAAAACAAGTCTCTCAGTAAGTTTAATAGAAGCTATTAAATTACTGCTTAATTTGATTGAACGTTATTAATTACTGAATCAATTTTGACAAACATGGTAAGCTTTATTGCTTCAGGAATAGATTTTCATTATAATAATCTAATAGTATGAATATTACTTTTCGAAACATTTATTTTTTCTAAAAAATGTACCCAATTTCTTTGAATCCATCGATTCCTGTGAATATTTTATAAAGATGTATGTAAGTAAGTATTGTATTAAAGGCAAGCCATTTGCGGTCGTCTCTTGAGAAGGCCCGTTTCTACCTCGGCTAGTTTACATGTTGTTTACATTTATTTAAAAGTATCCTAGAGGCTTAATCAATATAACAATAAATAGCTCGACGATGCATGCCAAGAGTAGACTGTACAGACTACAGTCACAATCTTGTTAGGAAGTGTACAAATTAATAAATTTTGTAGGCATACTGTGATATAGTGTGACAATCAAAACATAAAAAGCTAATACTTTCATTTAACACATTCTACTTTTATAACCTGGTCAAAAAGAAAGTAGATATAAAAGGGACACATTTTATTCGGTACCTTTATAAAACCGTGCGGTTTAAGAGCTAATATAATATTTAGGAGCGTAAAAGTATTCGTCCCTTTAATACCGCAGACGTTTATGAGCACGAAATAAAACTCACTTTATGCAATAATGTATGTAACGGAAAGGTCACAATTGTATTTCTCGCAATAAAGAGAGCGGTGACTACATGTACGTAACCAAACAATACATGATAAAATTGGACGAAGCTCCAGGGCGTCGGTTCGCGTTATGGATACATCGTAAAAGAAACAAATTGTATAAACAAGGGCGGTCATTGTTAATGGAAATTGATTAATCAGATACTTATTGCGTGTAACATGTGCCACGCAGCGTGTGATGTTTCTCCTCATGTGGCTTTAACAACATCGACTGCTACTGTTAATAACTCAATATATAAACTCTTGTTGATAAAAACTAGCAATCTCGTTGTATTCTTAATAACGACTACATGCACTAGACATTTCATGTTTAACGATTCGTGGCGACGTGAAAAACTTTTATGTTCTAACGTGTGTTTAAAAAAACATACCGACTTATTAGTATTTTTTTTAATAATGTCAAGAAAAGCTATTATTATTTTCCTATTATGTTTTATACAAGCTTATTATAAATAAGTTCTAGAATGCACATTTTAACGGAAAAATATAGAAGAAGTATAGAAAGTATAGAAGATTTACTTTCTCTATAAGAATAGTTTCTGCTGAAAAGTTCTAAGACGGACCTTGTCTTTATCATTGAAATTTTATTTTATTCACGATTGTAGTTTTATAAGATGCACGTAATACTTTTGTTTGAACAACAGAGCTTCGGTTAACAATGGGAGGTTCATATTTATTTATTTTATAAAGTTAGACCCAACCAACCAACTATTGAGAATACGTAAGAATTTTGTTAAAAATATTTCTTAATTGGAAAATATTCTGAAGACTGTTATAAATCATCTGAAAAAAATAACCTAAAAATTTTTATCTTTTGTTCAGAGATTCAAAAAATACTATCCCCCTTCTCGTTTATATCCAACGATTTTGATTGATACTCGTAAGTCATCTAACATACAAAAATTAGTATAAAACAGTAGTTTCAAATGAAGCTACACTGTTTATATATCGGTCTCACCTGCATCAGGTCCTGGTACCCGTTAACACTCATGTTGTCGGTTTCTACGACCTGTGTCGCTTGGAACACCGGTGGCTGGTCTCCGGCGGGCGCGGGGGAGGGCACGGGAGAGCAGGGCGGGGTGGGCGTGTGCGCTCGCAGCACGGGCAAGCGCTCCAGGCGTGACGTCACCCGCTCCAGGCGCTCTATCAGAGATTCAAGATCAGCTGCCGGACTGTGGACCGCCGCTGTGTGCTCGACTTCGCTACCTGATAAACAAAAGTTAAAAGTAAATAAAAATCCTATAAGCAAACCTGGAATATTACATGGAATTTTATATATTTATATTGCGATCTCAGAAAGGGCTCTAACGATTTCTCTAAAATTCGTCATGTGGAGGTTTCCAGGGGTCTAAAATCGATCTAACTCAATCTTATGTCCGTAGAAACGCGTGATTTTGAGTTTTCAAACTCTGAGCTAAGAACGGTCCTACTAAAATACTATTATATGAGATCAAAATGAGCATTTACTTGATATCCCTTTTAAGTACCGTTTCAAGTAAATTCCATTCCTGTTATTCTCTTTAAGAGACAAGGACGAAAATTTTCTGGTTTTAGAACATAGCCGTAATTAACACGACACCTGTTTTAAAGTCTGACCTTTGATATTAATTAAGGGCGGACTGGTGTACTTAAGGCAGGTTCATTACTGCTAAAGTTATAACTGCTCACATCAGTTGTCCAGTCGTCCGTGAAAACTAAAAACTGTTAAATAGTCGTAAGTCTTATACAGTGATTTTAACAATTTTATTATCCACCGCTGAATATGATGTAAAAATTGAACTAAAGTTAGTTTTACACATAATTATTATAACTTCTTCAATTGTCAAGCAATTTTAATGATTCATTGTTTATTGTAGTTACTCGTAGTTACAGAAGTAAAGCATTACTCACTGTTAAGCAAATCGAAAACTACTGGCGTAGTTTTGCTTTTAACACTAACTTTTAACTAACTAAAAATTTAATAATACATCTATGAAATTTTCTAAAGTTAAAATTTTTCATCAAACCATCCTTTAACACGGTTTAAATAGCAACTCCATTGCCTATCCTAATAACGAAATTTCGCTTACAAGAAATAAGTTAGTTTTTCATTTAAGGAAGTTAATTTTTTGAAAGGCGAACTTCAAAGGGCTAATTATTCTCGAGTTTGTTTTACGTAATTAAGGCGTGTTATCGCAATACACTGACGACGAAGAAATTAAGTAAGGTGCATATATTTCTAATAAATCATTAATTTGCATATATTAATAAACTATACTTTCTATCACCCAGATTCAAATCAGAAAGTACATGACTAAACAGAAAAAAAATACATCAAATATTTTTATATTCCTACCATGCGATATATCTTCAATTTCCCTTTTCTCTTGATTAGACTCTACAAGAACGGTATTGACCGCACCCTCCTCTTCGTCGGACCTTTTACGAGCCTCAAATATTTCTATCAAATGCTTCATATTTCTATTGCCACTTTTACTCTCCATTACGTAAAGGCAGAGTGAATAAATACACTTCGAACACTGTATTTTTGGATAATATATCAACGGAACGGTCACTTCGTAACGAATGTAGCGTCAACGGACATTCATTATCAAATGACTAAGTTGCAGATACGGCGCGATAATACCGTGTATTGCTACAAAAAGATGATAAAGCAAAGCTAACCGATACGTTCACAAGTGAGTTTCCTTTAAAAGAAAGAGACAAACAACACATACATACTTAGTAGTATGATTAATATATGTGATTAAATTACGAATATGTAAGAAAGTCATAATAGTCGGAAAATATATTCAAACGTAAACACGACAATAAAACGACCCTGCGAACCTGAACTGGCAATCTGCCAAAAATGTTGTGTCGTAGATCCTTGAATTTATTCGAGCTTAGGGCCAACGTGTCTACATTTATTTACAGACAACATTTTTGAAAGACTAAATTCAATGAAACAAAAATATCTTCATTTTAATTTTAGTAAACAAATGTTGTTGTATTGTTGAAAGTCTGGAGAAATTATCAAGGGTCGTGTCAACAAGTAACACGATAAACCTTTACGCACGATAATAATAATTATTCACTTCGTTAGACTGGAGGCCATCAGCGAGAAATTATTAAGAGCGGCTATAATGTTACATCATGAATAATAAATTCAAGTGGAATCTCTTATCATATTTTATTCTGATAACAGGAAGAGACATTTTTCCGGGTATTAACTCCCGAAAAACATACTAATCCGATTGACTCGGAGCTTGCCATTATGATTATTCAGATAAGAACAGAATTTCAAATAGGTTATAAACATAATGTCTAGGTATAGACGACAAGAATACACAGGTAACATACTTTTTAATATACCTCTATATCTTTTCTTCTTTACGTCATATCTTTCTCTTTCTGTACCTAACGAAATGTATCTAAGCTGACATTCAGCAATTAGGATCGAATCGGTGCCTAAAAAGTTTCACAGCTAAAACTGAAGTATACCTTTTACAACAGAAAAGTTAATTTAAGAATTTAGAAACAGTAAAAAGTTCATAAATATTATATTGCGTGCTCGCTTAAGTATTTAAAAGTTCTTAAGCTGTTCACGAACAGTTTTCGGCACTTTTGTATATATAAAACGATGTAATTTTACTAAGAAAATTCTTTTTATTTTCCTTTGATCGTTATAAGTTTATTTACTACCCAAATTGACGGAAGAAATCCCTAAGGTAGTACTTGACGGCTATATTGCCTAACATAATTGTAAAAGACTTGTATTATAGAAATTACTTTTCCTAGTAGGTAAATACAAAGTTTTGGTCGGTAAAACTCAATACAATTTTGGAATATTTATTAACTTTGAAAATATTTACAATACTCTATTTACCTGTTATTGAAACAA
Source organism: Junonia neildi neildi (assembly GCA_018234505.1). Lineage (NCBI taxonomy): Eukaryota > Metazoa > Arthropoda > Insecta > Lepidoptera > Nymphalidae > Junonia > Junonia neildi. Next base: position 12,933 of record DVVJ01000112.1, read on the forward strand.
AACCGGCAAACTAACAACAAAAATATAATTATTTTAATCAATATAATCCACTGCACGGTGGCTAATGTTCCGTTAGTTTGAATTACAAACTTTATAACTGACACTTCCTCTACGAGTAGTTCCTAATAGGAGTATTCGAATCAAGCGCCGATAAAATACAAATGAGAGTATCTATGGTATATTATGCAGATAATTCAACTATTATTATAAAATGATATACTTAACATAGAGGTAAAGATCGTCAATTAAACACTTACAAAATAATGAATTGTAGAGTGTTTAAAATATTAAATTTAAGAACCCTACTTTAATAAAATTAATTCAAAATGTCTAATTATACATAAGAGTTCTTGACGTCTAAAAGGGAAAATGGGTTTTGTACTCACGTTTATTTTCGTGCCATTGCACGGCCAAGGCCAGTTTTAAATGACTAACGTCGTTACGTAATTGTATATACGAGCGTAAAGCAAGATCTACCTTCGATAGATATTTCGGAGGATGTTTTATTGATCCTATGGGATTTCGCACAATTCCATAGACCGTACGAATATTTCAAAGAGTAAATTATATCTTATCTTATATCATGGTGTCACAAACACAATTGTAACAACTTTCACGTCACGATAGCGTTATTGTTTTAAGATAATTGTTGACTACACGACTATCTACGGGGTATGGTTGTTATACAAAATCATGTCTAAGTAAACTAAAGTAAACTGTAAGGAAAACCAGGTTTATTTAATAGATCTAAATTTCCTTTTATTCGTAAAATATCATAAGATCTTAATCTATATATATCTATATATATATCATTAATTCTAATAATTTTAGTTAAAGGGTCGATAGTTTCAAATATTATAAAAATGGTTGAAAAGCGGGATTAGAAAGAAAAAGCTTAGGATGCATTAAGTCCCCGTTAATAAAAAACGTCGGTACGTCGGCTGTAGGCACCTGCGTGGGGAGAGATTATCTGGCGGACACCGCTTGTATTGATCGTCCCGAATATATCCCGGAATAACAGGATTTATTGTACCTATATAGGTACCTGCTTCGTCAAGATTAATTACTTTTAATGTAGAGTAAAAAATATATAGCACTAACAAATTAATTATATGTCAGTCCTAAGTTATAGATCAATTACTTACACGCAGATTATATCTGTTTCAAGCTTGCACAATGTCTAATAGTGACCACAACAACACAATTACAAACCACAGACAAAGCGAATATCAAATTAAAACTGTAATATAATACATCTGATTTGTATGTCTGTTCAATATTTGCTGTTTAATATCTAAGATATTTCCCGACAGATTGACAAAAAATTTAAGTGAAACGAAAACCAGAAAATTAAGTGAAAACTTATTTCGCAAAATTCTCTTTTACAGCATAATTCTTAAAAAAAATGAGTATGAATCAAAATCAAAATTAAGAACGATCAAAATCTTATTTTTTTTATGTGGTGTATCTTTTTCTTATTTTGTTATTTGAAATCAATATGTCATAGATATATTGATTCCACATAACGTATCCCTTTAAAGTCAAAAATAAACCGATTTTACAAAAACATGCATTTTCAATGGCAAGCATTTGAGAAAAATGTATTAGGTACATATAAATATACTACTTTAATATGAATTACTTATTATACCTTCTTAAGCTCCTTAATAAGAGAAAAGGTCTTTGCCTAGCAGTGGTAGGACATACACAGCTATTACTTTTCTAATATAAATGAAAATACCTTTCTTTAATTTCTACGTAAATCAGATTAATTAAGTTTGCTTTCAGACGAAAAAGACTGCATAGTTCTCTTTAAAGTCTATTTTTTGCAAGCACCTAATAAAAGTCCGCTAATTGACTAGCGAAACGCTAAAAAAGCTTTTTTCTTTGTTATAACCTGCTTTGGTAGATAATATAATTTTACATTATTAAAAATTTTGATATGACTGGCGCAAGATCTTATAATACTGTAACAATCTCCAATATTAAAAAAATATATTATTTCATATTTTTAAGCTACTACTAGTGTATTATGAAAAAAATTTAATCAAGTACAAATATGATGGAAATTATTCCGTAACTCAAAAGAAAATCCAATTTATTCCACGAAGGTCATAGTTTACTAGTATTCGTGAAACAAAATATGCTCAACTGGACCATAATACATAATAATTTATTAGTAAAAATCTACAATAGTAAAGTGGGTATAAGAAATATCAATTGCAGTAGCGACGCCGCCAGCAAAATTTTAATCAAGGTATTATCTATTTACTTGTGGCAAGTAACATCTGTTGCTCAGGCTTGCGTGACATGTGTTAGATACCGGCTAGCCGTAATAGGCATCGCAACAATACTATTGGACTGCAGAGCCGAGTATGTCACGCTTGACCTACGCACACACCCGCGGTTAGTATTAACGTTAGCTAATTACACGATTTTATCTAGATTTCAAACTGTTGTGGTTAAAATGAATACCTGGTTCGATAGAAAGCAAATTATAATTTAAAGAAACTCCTATTCTTAACATGCATTTTTCTGTGAGCACGTTTGTACCTATACATATGTATATAGGTATGATCATTAACATTAAAAAACTTTTATAACATTGGATAATGAACTATCCAAAGAAGATAGATATCATACTAATAGTAAAATAACATGAATCGGATTGAATAATTTTAGTAAAATTTTAAATTAATATTTTACATGAAACAAAAATTTAACATGAAAACCAGATAATTCAATCTATAAGCGTCAATTTATGACAAATTAGCAAAAATATATCTAAAAATATTTTCATATACAGTTCTTAGTAGATGTAAGAACCTATTCAGCGTGCTCCACTTGCCTTTCCAACCTTCAACTAAGCGCCGAGACCCGTACATTTTTAACGACACTGTCAAACAACGGCGACGGTTCAGCCGCACTCAAATTATGCACGCGGTAGGAGCTGCACGCTTTAATTTACTAAATGTTTTGAAACTAACTTGGCTCTTGATATGACCCAGATGCTATTACGAAATATATTGCTTGGAATTATGATCTTTTTTTGCTAAAATTTTAAGTGGACCAAGTAAATACCAACTATTTATATACGAATGATTGAATGAATCCTAAACGATTTGCCGTTACCCGCTGAGGAGTACTTCAGCTCGCATATTTTTCACCAGAATTTCATGGAAATAACTCGTAAGAGAGCCGGAAACTCTCACTACCAACCCAACTTCATTCCTCCCCTTAACGCCTTTGCCTTTCTCCCCGTCTTTCCCTATTCCTCTTTTATGATGACAACAGGGGAAATAGGTAAATAATTAATTTGAGGTGGAGCAAAAACAGGCATTAGTGGTTAAAATAATTAAAACATTGTATCCAATCGATTAGGCACTACTTTAAAGACACTATGACACTATCAAATGTTTGTATGTATGTTCACTATCAAAGTAACACTATAAAGGTGGCGTTTAAACATTAAATAAATAAGTAAATAGATAACTAAACTAAAAAAATTAAGCAGTTTAAGTAATTTATATTACTTTTTTTTAGTTAGTCTTCAAGATTTTAATTTGTTTTCAAACGTTAAATGTCCAACCCAATTTTCCTGAATACCTACTTTAGGTATATTTTTAACTGGATTTTCAAATCGTAGACATGTTTTTAACGAATTAGTACTTCAGTAATTTATCGCTGTCAGTCTTTTCTTTGAGGTATTATAGGTATGTAACAACAATTTTTCCGTAAACGATGACACATTTTTCAGTAAACAATTAAAATAAACAGAAATTGCCATTAAATCATAATTAAACTATTTATTAAATCTACTAATGCTCTATTTCCAATTCACTAGCCTAACGATGCAATAAATACATCATCGTCAGTTAATGAGGTATATAAGTAATTTTACTAAATTACCTGCTCAATTCATTGTATTTTAAATTACTTCTAGTACTTAAAAGTTTTTATAATAAATTGTTTATTAAGTCGGTTAAAGAGATTATTGAAATTGAGTAAAATGTAAAAAATCCTTTTCGAAGTAAACAAATAAAAAAACTAAAAACCACGCAATAAAATTAAATTGTACAAAAATACTTTTTCACTAAATAAAACTCCTATTTTAAACCGACTGATACAACTATTTTTACAAATTCCATGAATGGAAACCAGAGTCGATTTGTTAAATTCAATGTATCTTTTCAAACTTTCAACGATCGGCGATCAGATATTTGAAGACTCAATTAATGTTATACCTCTTCTAAGTTAACTGAATAGCTATCACGTTGTCCATATTGTATAAGAAATAGATTAACAGTGATGCGACTCATCACGTTATCACTAAAAATGTGACATCTGGACCAAAAATATTCTCTCTACAATATAGGGATCTACAAATATTTTAACGAAATTCCATCCCTAAATTGATAAAAGGTGTTTACTAACTTTCTCTACAAAATATATGTATGTGAGCGAGTATAAGAAACCAGTATAATATACCAATGTCACGGTTGAATGCTCGCTGAACATAAAGACTAGTAGGCACAACTATGAACATGTAAACAACTTATTCATGATTTTATTCGTTACTTGTCATGAAAACTGGATGGCTTTTCAGACGATGATGTTTTCGGACTGAATCAAATCATTCCTTCGCACACTGTGTGACAGATGTTCAAGTTTGCACATATGAGTGTATGTTTTTTTTCCTTTTGCGCTTTTTGCGTTCGAATTATGACTCATCTTTTTAATTATTATTGATCTATACATGTGATATATGTAGTAAATACTAATCATAGCGTTATTCTAAATTTAGAACCAAATTCCAAAATAATCTATTGCCGCGCGTCAAAAACAAATTCTGTATTAAGCCTAAAAACAACAGATTCCTGTTGAAACACTTGTTACGTATTACGAAAAAACATTCCAGAATAGATACTTTCAGATACCTATCGAATAGACATTAAGATACGAAGGTTAGACGAAAAATAGTTTGGTGATTATTCACGAGTATCCCATTCTAGAAAGCATAAAAATATATTATCTTTCCATCCGATATTCGTATTTCTCGCTCGAGACTAACAATTTTATAACGAGATCGTTATATGTATCTCAAAATAAAACAGTTTCCAAGCAGTTTTGTGAAATAAAATAATCGAAACGTGTCCCACACCCGGCGCTACATCATCGATTACAATATTTAATACAAAAGGAAGTGTTTTATCATACCTATTTTAAAAATATATTTAGAAACATATCAAAAAAATAAAACAGCGTACACACAAAAATATGCAATGCAACTTACTTTAAGAAGATATGTTTTACGAAGCTGCAAGAGTATAGATACACCTACAACATTAAATAACACATAACAGTTTTTTCACGCACTGATAAAATCGCACATATACGTGTAGGCGTGCGCGTACGCCGTTCAACACTGACTCCAGCCAGCCCGAGAACGGATGCTACCGTGATTCAGACCGACCGGCTGATTTGCCGGTCACTCGTTCTCTAGAAACTCTACTGGCAAAGGCCGACAACATGATCCAAACGCGTCTGCTTGTACAGTAATGAGTCACTTATTGCTGTGACGTAGCACCACATGTATAAAGAAAAGAACTTCCCAATATAGACATTACTTTGCTATAGCGTAATGATGTTAGCGGCATCACACAACATGATAGAGTAACTTTATGTTGCTTTATTTCAAAAGATACAATTGTCGCGATCGATTTATGTTAGACTGAAAACACTGAAAACTAGATGTAGCATTAGCATTTAGCAGTAATAGCAACGTACTAATTACACAGGATATCCCGCTACAGCGGTTCCGCCTAATCAAGTAGCAGGTGTAGAACGAAACGTTGTTCACCGAACGTTGCTTTTTCGTTAATTAATGATTTGTACCGTTACTTTTCAACATTTAAAACAAGAATTTTTCGCTTTACCATATACCACTATTAGAGGTGAAATAACCGAAACCCGTGCTTTTAACAAATACATTAATATTATAACGTTGATAAATGTATTTAGAGAAATTATATTTAGAAACAACAAAACAAATGTGTTCTGTTTTCGTCGATGATTACATAATGCTTGCTGGTATTAAAGAGATGAGATTATATTAGGTACTTATCTTTATTCGTGATCTGTTATCTTTTTCGCTATCAAAAATAGATACAACACATTATACTGTTTATTCGCAACAACAAAGAATTATCGATTAAATAATATATTACCATTCTAATACAACCAGTTAGGAAATACTCTATTTTTTTCATAAACGACCATGTAAACAAATAAATATAGGTACACAGACCGGTTGGTAAATAATTATGATTAAGAAACTTTCAAAGTTTTACATGGTTATTATAATCAGACGTTATAATAGAAGTAATATAAATTAATGTCGTGTTTTACTATAATATTTTACACTAAAACAAAATCGATAATTTTTTACAGATCAGATTATGGCTCTGAAAAAACCATAAAATTCCTTTCAACGTAATAACAATGTTACATACGACATTTTCTCTGTTAAAGATTTATTTGATCTTCATTTATTATTCAGAACATTTTATCGTCTGTAATTTATTTCAGGTTACTTTTAATATTTATTTAAATGTTTTTACTAACACACACAAGCTTAATACGAGATAGAACGCGTAAATTACCAATAATTATTATTAAAGTTAAAAATTAATATTAGACACAAAGAAATTTCATTATTTCAGAAAAACGGATGCTGGATATTTGAGATGTGAAAACGGAGCAACTTACTTGGGCTCCAGCCAACCGCATTGATTTTTACCGACCCCAAAACTATACGGTGAAACTTTTGACAATAAAGATGGGAGAAGCAGTATGTTATTCTATTTCAATTATACAGGGTGTCCCGAAAATCAACGATTAAATTGAAATGGGATATAGACCAGGCCATAACTGGCCAAATAACAAAGAATCGTTTTGGTAAAAGTCTCTTGGTTTAGGAGATAGAGGTCCATTTGTGGAAAATTAGAAAATTCACTCCTTCCGTCAATGTTTTGAGTGCCATGGTCACAATTTCCTATCTTTCTAAATTATTTTTACTGATTCTTGTAGCTGAATAGTTAAGTAATTAGATAAGTACAAGTTTCAAATCAAAAATTGTACATGGCGTCAAAAAACGTGGCTCCGTTTTTAAATAAAAGATTTTCGTTTTTTGCATAACCTTAATTAGACGACGCACCCTGTATAAAAAATGTACTACAC